>UESW01002017.1:64904-121937 GCA_900491605.1 Calamus simplicifolius | reverse complement strand
GCGATAATCCAACGGTTGCGATCGATCCAAGCCATGATCGATCCCAGTCGGCGTCGACCTATCTTGGACCATCGCGATCGATCGAATCGGCGACGATCCGACGGTTGCGATCGATCCAAGCCATGATCGATCCCGGTCGGCGATGATCCGACGGTTGCGATCGATCCAAGCCATGATCGATCTCGGTCGGAGATGATCCGATGGTTGCGAATGATCCAAGCCATGATCGATCCCGGTCGACGACGACCTATCTCGGACCGTGGCGATCGATCGGATCGGCGATGATCCGATGGTTGAGATCGATCCAAGCCATGATCGATCCGGTCGGCGAGTATCCAACGGTTGCAATCATCCAAGCCATGACCGATCCCGGTCGGCGACGATCCCGACGGTTGCGATCGATCCAAGCCATGATCGATCCCGATCAGCGTCGACCTATCTCGGACCGTCGTGATCGATCGGATCGGTGACGATCCGACGGTTGCGATCGATCCAAGCCATGATCGATCCCGGTCGGCGATGATCCGATAGTTGCGATCGATCCAAGCCTTGATCGATCCTGGTCGGCGACGATCCGACGGTTGCGATCGATCGAAGCCATGATCGATCCCAGTCGGCGTCGACCTATCTCGGACCGTCGCGATCGATCGGATCGCGACGATCTAACGGTTGCGATCGATCAAGCCATGATCGATCCCAGTCGGCGATGATCCAATGGTTGCGATCGATCCAAGCCATGATCGATCCCGGTCGGCGTCGACCTATCTCGGACCGTCATGATCGATCGGATCGGCGACAATCCGATGGTTGCGATCGATCCAAGCCATGATCGATCCCGGTCGGCGAGTCTCCGATGGTTGCGATCGATCCAATCCATGATCGATCCTGGTCGGCGACGATCGGACGGTTGCGATCGATCCAAGCCATGATCGATCCCGGTCGGCGTCGACCTATCTCGGACCGTCGCGATTGATCGGATCGGTGACGATCCGATGGTTGCGATCGATCGAAGCCATGATCGATCCCGGTCGGTGATGATCCGACAGTTGCGATCGATCCAAGCCTGATCGATCCTGATCGGCGATGATCCGACGGTTGCGATCGATCAAAGCCATGATCGATCCCGGTCGGCGTCGACCTATCTCGGACCGTCGTGATCAATCGGATCGGCGACGATCCGATGGTTGCGATCGATCAAAGCCATGATCGATCCCGATCGGCGATGATCCGACGGTTGCGATCGATCCAAGCCATGATTGATCTTGGTCGGCGACGATCCGATGGTTGCAATCGATAGAAGCTATGATCGATCCCGGTCAGCGACGACCTATATCGGACCGTCGCGATCGATCGGATCGGCGACGATCCGACGGTTGCAATCGATCCAAGCCATGATTGATCCCGGTCGTCGATGATCCGATGGTTGCGATCGATCCAAGGCATGATCGATCCCGATCGGCGTCGACCTATCTCGGACCATCGCGATCGATCGGATCGGCGACGATCCGACGGTTGCGATCGATCCAAGCCATGATCGATCCCCATCGGCGATGATCCAACGGTTGCGATCGATCCATGCCATGATCGATCCTGGTTGGCGACGATCCGATGGTTGCGATCGATCCAAGCCATGATCGATCCCGGTCGGCGACGACCTATCTCGGACCGTGGCGATCGATCGGATCGGCGACGATCCGACGGTTATGATTGATCCAAGCCATGATCGATCCCGGTCGGCGATGATCCGACGGTTGCGATCGATCGAAGCCATGACCGATCCCGGTCGGCGATGATCCGATGGTTGCGATCGATCCAAGCCATAATCGATCCTGGTCAGCGATGATCCGATGGTTGCGATCGATCCAAGCCATGATCGATCCCGGTCGGCAACGACCTATCTCGGACCGTGGAAATCGATCGGATCGGCGACGATCCGACGGTTACGATCGATCCAAGCCATGATCGATCCTGGTCGGCGATAATCCGACAGTTGCGATCGATCAAAGCCATGACCGATCCCGGTCGGCGATGATCCGACAGTTGCGATCGATCCAAGCCATGATCGATCCCGGTCGGCGTCGATCCGACGATTACGATCGATCCAAGCCATGATCGATCCCGGTCGGCAATGACCTATCTTGGACCATGGCGATCGATTGGATCGGCGACGATCCGATGGTTGCGATCGATCGAAGCCATGATCGATCCCGGTCGGCGATGATCCGACGGTTGCGATCGATCCAAGCCATGATCGATCCTGGTCGGCGACGATCCGACGGTTGCGATCGATCCAAACCATGATCAATCTCGGTCGGTGATGACCTCTCACGGACCGTGGCGATCGATCAGATCGGCGACGATCCGACGGTTGCGATCGATCGAAGCCATGATCGATCCCGGTCGGCGATGATCCGACGGTTGCGATTGATCCAAGCCATGATCAATCCCGGTCGGCGATGATCCGACGGTTGCGATCGATCCAAGCCATGATCGATCCCGGTCGACGACGACCTATCTCGGACCGTGGCGATCGATCAGATCGGCGACGATCCAACGGTTACGATCGATCGAAGCCATGATCGATCCCGGTCGGCGATGATCCAACGGTTGCGATCGATCCAAGCCATGATCAATCCTGATCGGCGACGATCGATCTCGGACCGTCGCGATCGATCGGATCGGTGATGATCGAGGGTTGCGATCGATCGAAGCTATGATCGATCCCGGTCGGCGACTACCGATCTCGGACTGTCGCGATCGATCAGATCGGTGACGATCCGATGGTTGCGATCGATCGAAGCCATGATCGATCTCAATCGGCGATGATCCGACGGTTGCCATCGATCCAAGCCATGATCGATCTCGGTCAGCGATGACCGATCTTGGACCGTCGCGATCGATCCGATCGTCGACGACCCGACGATTGCGATCGATCGAAGCCATGATCGATCACGGTCGACAACGACCGATCTCGGACATTATTAATTATTAATTATATTTTCTAATTTATGTGTCGCTAATGCCTCGCTAATTTGGCATATGAATTTTTTTAAAAATATTGCGACGTATTAATTTGTGTCGTTAAATAAATTTTTTTTTATTACTTTATTTTATTGCATCGCTATTACGTCGCTAATTAACATATTTATTTTTAACAAAACATTGCGATGCACTGGATTGTGTCGTAATATTTTTATTTCATAATACTATTTTCTTAAAATAAATTTTATTTAAATTAATTATGATGTAATTATTGCATCACTAAATTTAAAAATAATTTTATATTTTTCTGGTTTATTGCGTCGCTAATGCGTCGCTATTTAAAATAATTAAGTTTTTTAAAATATTGTGACACACTATTTTGCATCGCAATATTTTTTTTCATATTAATATTTAAAAAATTAATTTTATTTAAAATAATTGCGATGCAATTAGTGCATCGCTAAATTAAAATTAATTTTTATAATTTTCTGATCTATTGCGTCGCTAATGCGTCCCTATTTAAAATTATTATGTTTTTCAAATATATTGCGACGCACTGAGTTGCATCGTAATATTTTTATTTCATAATTATATTTTATAAAAATCAATTTTTTTATTAATATTTGCAATGTAATTTTGCGTCGCTATATTAAATATATTTTTTTCTTATTTTATGTTTATTGCATCGCTAATGCATCGCTATTTAACATAATTAATTTTTTTAAAAACATTGCGACGCACTTAGCTGCATCACAATATTTTATTCCTTTAATAATATTTTAAAAAAATATATTTTATAAATATTGCGATGCATTTTTTCATCGCTAAATTTAAAAATTATTTTTTTTAATTTTATGGTTTATTGAGTTGCTAATGCGTCACTATTTGCATCGCAATGTTTTTTTTGACGCGGAGGCGTCGCAATGTAGTCACAATTTTAGCGACACATCTTTGCGTCGTTAAAATTGCATCGCTATTTCATTATTTTCTTGTAGTGAATTCCTTATATTGATATGCAGCTGGACTGCAATGAAACAAAAAATAAAATTTGAAAGATTAATTAAAATTTTAGATTTTTTCTAGTTAGTTCTCCTCAGCCAATACCATACGTAATTTTTTTTTACGTAATTAGCATTAGTGCTCTATTTTATATATTATATTAATATTATATATTGCATATTATTAAGCCATATTATACAATATATTTTTTATGCTATTATATTATATATTATTATATATATATTACAGTACTTTATATTATGTTCTATTATATATTTCTTTGTATTGATCATATTAGTTTTCATATACATCAAAACATATTATTAGCGTAAGTGATAAAATAATATTATATAATGTGATATACCAACAATCTTAATACTGATTAAAAACTTATTAATATTGTTAAATCATTTTTTACTCTATTATATCAGATTATATGGTTCATAAATTTATATTGCTAACATTATAGTAATATGTTGTTATTATATTGTTTGTCTATTATATTATCTCAATAATTTTTATCATAATAACATTAATAATATTCAAAAATCATTCCTGATTTCGTTACGACAATCAAACATAGAGCTGAGATGGAAAACTAGATCAGGGTCCCTAGGGTTAATTCCCTCGAAATGGGATCCTTGGCTCCTAGTTGAGAAAACCTCGCCACGTACCCGTCTGTGAACTCATAGGCATATGCGATTGCTCTTAGGTGCATCATTGCAAAGCTTTTTAAGCAGCAATTTGTACATGTGTATGCAAAACAAAAGATGAAGGAATTAATTTTCTGCTTATAGACTCGCTTCATTGGTGGGTATTTATCAATTAGATGAAAGTGACGTGATCTTCAGGATGGAATGGGTCCTTTGCTTCGCCTGAACAGCCGTAAGCTTTATGCATTTCGAACAACTCATGCCATAGAATTATTAAGTTTAGGCTCACTACTGCATAATGATCTCCATTTTTTTATTTTGGAAATGTGGCATTTAAACTAGGAAATACTGCTAATAATCCACCACAAGAAAAATTAGAAATAGCGACGCCAATTTAGTGATGCATTTTTGCGTCACTAAATTGCGACCAAATTGCGATAACTCAACGAGAAAAAAAAAATAACGACTCAATTAGCGACGCAATAATAATGTGTCGCAATATAGCGACGCATTAGCGACACAAAAATTAGAAAATAAAAAAATCGTTAATATAGCGACGTAGTGATTGCGTCGCTATTTAGCGACGCAATAGCGATGCATATAACAAAAAAATAAAAAAATATAATTTTTAATATGGCGACACAATTATGAGTCGCTATATTGCGACGCAAATTTGCGTCGCAATATAGCGATGCATTAGCGACGCAAAAACTGTTTTAATTTTAAAAAAATCATTAATATAGTGATGCAGTGATTGCATCGCTATTTAGCAACACAATAGCGATGCATTTAATAAAAAAATAAAAAAAAAATTAATTTTTAATATAGCGACGCATTATTGCGTCGCTAAAACCAAAAAATTTAAAAAAATTTGTTTATATAGCTACGAGTGATTACGTCGCTACTTAGCGACGCATATACCAAAAAAATAAAAAAATTTAATTTTTAATATAATAATGCAAAAACCTAGAAAATTAAAAAATAACTCGTTAATTTAGCGACACATATAACAAAAAATAATAATTTTTATCGTGGCTGTGGTCGGCAACCAATGCCCTGGCCTGGCCATCGCCAGACCGATGGTAAAATTAAAAAAAGGGGTTCTTTTTTCCACAACCGCTCCTGTGAAAAAAAATAACAAAAAATATAAAGTGGTTCCCCCTTTCTTGCTGGCCATGGTAGTGTCCGTCGTTGATCATCGCTGATCGGGATCATGGCTTGTATCAATCGCAACCGTCGGATTGTCGCAGATCGGATGGATCGCAACCGTCAGATCGATCATTGCCGATCAGGATCATGGCTTGGATCGATCGCAACCGTCGGATCGTCGCCGATCAGATGGATCGCAGCGGTCGGATCGATCATCGCCGATCGGGATCATGGCTTGGATCGATCGCAACCGTCAGATCGTCGCCGATTGGATGGATGGCAAAGGTCGGATCGATCATCGCCGATCAGGATCATGGCCTGGATCGATTGCAACCATCGGATCATCGCTGATTAGTTGGATTGCAACCGTCAGATCGATCATCGCCGATCAGGATCATGGCTTGGATCGATCGCAACCGTCGGATCGTCGCCGATCGGATGGAACGCAGCGGTCGGATCGATCATCGCCGATCGGGATCATGGCTTGGATCGATCGCAATCGATCAGATATCGTCGCCGATCGGATGGATCGCAACCGTCGAATCAATCATCGTCGATTGGGATCATGGCTTGGATCGATCGCAACCGTCGCCAATCAGTTGGATCACAATCGTCGGATCGATCATCGCCGATCGGGATTATGGGTTCAATCGATCGCAACCGTCGGATATCGTTGCTGATCGGTTGGATCGCAATGGTCGGATCGATCATTGCCGATCGGGATCATAGCTTTGATCGATCGCAACCATCGGATCATTGCCGATCGGATGGATGGCAATGGTCAGATCGATCATCACCGATCGAGATCATGGCTTAGATTGATCGCAACCGTCGGATCGTCGCCGATCGAATGGATCGCAGCGGTCGGATCGATCATCGCCGATCGGGATCATGGCTTGGATCACTCACACCATTGGATATCGTAGCCGATCGGATGGATCGAAACGGTCGGATCGATCATCGCCGATCGGGATCATGGCTTGGATCGATCGCAGCCATCGGATCGTCGCCGATCGGTTGGATCGCAATGGTCGGATCGATCATCGCCAATCGGGATAATGGCTTGGATCGATCGCAATCGTCGGATCGTCGCCGATTGGATGGATGGCAATGGTCGGATCGATTATCGCCGATCGGGATCTTGGCTTGGATCGATCGCAACCATCGAATCGTCGCCGATCGGATGGATGGCAACGGTCGGATTGATCATCGCCAATCGGGATCATGGCTTGGATCGATCGCAACCGTCAGATCATCGCCGATCGGATGGATCACAGTGGTCAGATTGATCATCGCCGATCGGGATCATGGCTTGGATCACTCGCAACTGTCGGATATCATAGCCGATCGGATGGATCGAAATGGTCGGATCGATCATCGCCGATCGGGATCATGGCTTTGATCGATCACAATCGTCAGATCGTTGCCGATCGGTTGGATCACAACAGTCGGATCGATCATCGCCGATTGGGATCATGGCCTGGATCGATCGCAATCGTCGGATCGTTGCCGATTAGTTGGATCGCAACCATCGGATCGATCATCACCGATCGGGATCATGGCTTGGATCGATCGCAACCGTCGGATCATCGTCGATCGGATGGATCGCAGTGGTCGGATTGATCATCACCGATCGGGATCATGGCTTAGATCACTCGCAACTATCGGATATCGTAGCCGATCGGATGGATCGAAACGGTCGGATCGATCATCGCCGATCGGGATCATGGCTTCGATCGATCGCAATTGTTGGATCGTTGCCGATCGGTTGGATTGCAATGGTCGAATCGATCATGGCCGATTGGGATCATTGCCTGGATCGATCGCAACCGTCGGATCATTGCCGATTAGTTGGATCGCAACCATCGGATCGATCATCGTCGATCGGGATCATGGGTTCAATCGATCGCAACCGTCGGATATCATCGCCGATTGGATGGATCGCAACCATCGGATCGATCATCGCAGATCGAATCATGGCTTGGATCGATCGCAACCATCGGATCATCGCCGATTGGTTCTATATGTAATGGTCGGATCGATCATCCCCGATCGGAATCATGGCTTGGATCACTCGTAACCATCGGATATCGTCACTGATCGGATGGATCGCAACGGTCGAATCGATCATCGCCGATCGAGATCATGGCTTTGATCGATCGCAACCATCGGATCATCGCCGATCGGATGGATGGCAATGGTCGGATCGATCATCGCCGATCGGGATCATGGCTTGGATCGATCGCAACCGTCGGATCGTCACCGATTGGATGGATCGCAGCGGTCGGATCGATCATCGCCGATCAGGATCATGGCTTGGATCGATCGCAACCATCGGATCATCGCCGATCGGATGGATGGCAATGGTCGGATCGATCATCGCCGATCGGGATCATGGCTTCGATCGATCACAACCGTCGGATCATCGCCGATCGGTTGGATCGCAATAGTCGGATCTATCATCGCCGATTGGGATCATAGCCTGGATCAATCGCAACCGTCGGATCGTCGCCGATTAGTTGGATCGCAATCGTCGGATCGATCATCGCCGATCGGGATCATGGTTCCATCGATCGCAACCATTGGATATCGTTGCCAATCGGATGGATCGCAACCATCGGATCGATCATCGCAGATCAAAATCATGGCTTCGATCGATCGCAACCGTCGGATCGTCGCCGATCGGTTCTATATGTAAAGGTCGGATCGATCATCCCCGATCAGGATCATGGCTTGGATCACTCGCAACCGTCGGATATCATCGCCGATCGGATGGATGGCAATAGTTGGATCGATCATCGCCGATCGGGATCATGGGTTGGATCGATCGCAACCGTCAGATCGTCGCCGATCGGATGGATGGCAACAATCGGATCGATCATCGCCGATCGGGATCATGGCTTGGATCGATCGCAACCGTCGGATCGTCGCTGATCGGATGGATCGCAGCGGTCGGATCGATCATCGCCGATCGGGATCATGGCTTGGATCGATCGCAACTATCGGATATCGTAGCCGATCGGATGGATCGCAACCGTCGGATCGGTCATCGCCGATCAGGATCATGGCTTGGATCGATCGCAACCGTCGGATCGTCGCCGATCGGATGGATCAAAACGGTCGGATCGATTATCGCCGATCAGGATCATGGCTTGGATCACTCGCAACCGTTGGCTATCATCGCCGATCGGATGGATCGCAGCGGTCGGATCCAAGCTATAATGCATCGCAATATTAGTTATAAATTAATAAACTAATATTGCGACGCAACGTATTTGCGTCGCAATATTGCGACGCATAACAGAAGCGTCGCAATATTAAAATATAAATTAATAAACTAATATCAATATTTGTAATATTAAATTAATAAACTAATATCAATATTGCGACGTAGCATAATTGCGTCGCAATATTAGTTTGTTAATTTATAAACTAATATTGCGACACACTCATAATGCGTCGCGATATTAGTTTCAAATTAACAAACTAATATTGCGACGCATCCACTATGCGTCGCAATATTGCGACGCATAATGGATGCATCGCAATATTAGTTTTAAATTAACAAATAATATTGCGACGCATTATGATTGCGTCGCAATATTGCGACGCATAATGGATGCGTTGCAATATTAGTTTTAAATTAACAAATAATATTGCGACGTATTATGATTGAGTCGCAATATTGCGACGCATAATGAATGCGTCGCAATATTAGTTTTAAATTAACAAATAATATTGCGATGCATTATGATTGCATCGTAATATTGCGACGCATAATGGATGCGTCGCAATATTAATTTTAAATTAACAAATTAATATTGCGATGCATTATGATTGAGTCGTAAGATTGCGACACAATCATAATGCGTTGCAATATTAGTTTTAAATTAAGAAATAATATTGCGATGCATTCATTTTGCATCGCAATATTGCGATGCATTTATAATGCATCGCAATATTGATATTAGTTTATTAATTTAATAATACAAATATTGCGACGCATTGCAGTTGCATCGCAATATTGCGACGCATAATGAATGCGTCGCAATATTTGTAATATTAAAATATTGCAATGCAAATCAAATGCGTCGCTAATTTTCTGCCTAAATGCCTAATGGTGGCAACTTAGCGAAGCAATCAGCGATGCATAATTAGCGTCGCGGATTAGCGACATATTAGCGACGCAATCTTGCGTCGCTAAGCCTGATTCATAAATCCGTGCGGATCCCCCTTTTCTTCTTCCTCCTCACAAACCCGAACCCCTCCTCTCGCCTTCTCCTTTCTCGTCCTCCATCTTCCCCACGTCCGGCGGATCTCCGGCAGCTCTCCGGCACCCGAATCACTATCCAGGTACTCCTCTCCCTCCCTCTAAAAAAAAAAATTTAACAGTGTGGGAGGGGGGGGGGGGGGGGGGGGAAATCCCCCCCCCCTTCCCGTCTTCTCCGGCCATGGCCGCGGCCGTGGCCGGTCATGGCCTGGCCACAGTGGCCAGGCCACGGGAAAATATTGATTTTACAGGGGGGGAACCCCTCCCCCCCCTCCCGTCTTCTCCGGCCACGACTACGGCCATGGCCGGTCGTGGCCTAGCCACAGTGGCTAGGCCATGAGAAAAAAAATTTTAACAGTGGGGTGGGGGGGGGGGCAATGCCCCGCCCTCCCGTCTTCTCCGGCCACGGCCGAGGCCGTGGCCGGTCGTGGCCTGGCCACAGTGGCCAGGCCATGGGAAAAATTAATTTAACAGGGGGGAACCCCTCCCCCCCCTTCCCGTCTTCTCCGGCCATGGCTGCGGCCGTGGCCGGTCGTGGCATGGCCACAGTGGCCGGTCGTGGCATGGCCACAGTGGCCAGGCCACGGAAAAAAAATTTAACAGTGGGGGAGGGGAACATCCCCCCTCCCGTCTTCTCCGGCCATGGCCGCGGCCGTGGCCTGGCCACAGTGGCCAGGCCATGGGAAAAAATTAATTTTACAAGGGGGGAACCCCTCCCCCCCTCCCGTCTTCTCCGGCCACAGCCACGGCCATGGCCGATCGTGGCCAGGCCACCGAAAAAAAAATATTTAACAGGGTGGGAGGAAATCCCCCCTCCTCCCGTCTTCTCCGGCCATGGCCCCGGCTGTGGCCGTCTGTGGCCTAGCCACGGTGGCCTATGGCCAGGCCACCAAAAAAATAAAAATAAAAAAAATAGGGATGGGTTTTTTTATTAAATTAGTATAAAAAATAAATTTATTACAAAATATTATTACTAAGCTATTTTAATATTTTAATTTTAATAGTTTATTTAAAAATATTATTATATTTTTCTAAATTTAAAAAATTCTCTGATTTTTGATACGTTCCGGAGCCGACTCTAGAGTTTCAGAGTCGACTCCACTCAGTCTACAGAGATTTCTGAGTTTCATGAGTCGACCCCTGTGATTTCAAGAGTCGACCCCCGATTCTATCGAGCCGACTCCATGAGTGTGTGAGTCGACTCCGCTCAGACACCAGAGGAGTATTTTTCTGAGCACTTCGCGAGTCGACCCTCAACTTTTCATGAGTCGACCCCCGACTGTCAGGAGTCGACACCTTATTTTTGATGAGTCGACCCTTTAACTTCTGAACATTTCTATTTTTGGTATCGCATCCTCGAGCCGACTCGCAGAAAGCAGGAGTCGACTCCAACAAATCTGGGCGAGATTTTTCTGAATGCAACTCAGCGTCAACGATAAGATTTTTATTTAACAGCTATATTTCTTTGTTTCTAACGGCTATATTTTTGCAGAATCTATAAATAGAGAAGCCGTTTTCAAATCAAAGAGAGAGATAGACATTCAAATCAAAAGAGAAAAATCTTTCAAAAAGAAGAGGAAAAACATAGCATCATTTGAAAAAATCCGTGATTGAAAATAGAGTGAAAGAAAAGGTGTGAAATCAAAGGAAGCTTCGTCTGTGTTCAAGTTCAACAATCCAAGGAAGCTTCAGAAGAAAATCCTAGAGCTATTCAAGAGCAAATCAAAAGATTTTCAATTTTCAAAGAAAGGGAGAAAAAGCTCAAACCTTCTCAAACTGCTTCAACTGTGAAGAATCGGAGCTGAGGCTTGATTCAATCCAGCAAGGAGAAGAAGAAAAGAAGAAAAGCTCAAAAGCCAACCAACTACAAATCAGGCTTTTCTAAACTTTGTTCTTTTATTTGATTATCTGCTCATTGAGGAGCTGTGTACTTGAAAAACTATTTCTATTATTTGTATCTAGTTCAATCTGGGGGATTGAACTAGTGGAGGTAGTCTTACCTCGGTACAAGCTTGGTATAGCTTGTGTTAGGATTTTTGTGCTGGTGAGCCCGGAAAACCAGCTGGGTTCGTTGTGATCCTGGAAAACAACAAGTTTGAGTTGTGAGCTTGTAAAACAACTCAGCTGTAATCAAGGAAGATTATAGTGTGGACCCAAGTGAATCTTGGGAGTGGACGTAGGTGTTGGATACACCGAACCACTATAAAATCTTGTGTTTGTGTGGTTCCATTGACTCTATCTCTATCTCTGTTTTATTCACTGCACTTTGTATTTACATTGCATTTGCTTTCATTCTTCTTAAGCAAACTATTTTAAAAGGCTAATTTTTAAAGAACCCAATTCACCCCCCCCCCCCTCTTGGGTTGTCATCTGGGCCAACAATTGGTATCAGAGCTAGTGCTCATTAGATTTTGATCACACGATCAAGAGCTAAAGATCCAAATGGCAACTCAAGTTGGATCATTTGCTGAAGGTCATTCTACGAATAGACCTCCTTTGTTTAATGGTTCAAATTATTCTTATTGGAAAGCAAGAATGAGGATATTCATTCAAGCTTCTGATTATGAATTATGGGGTGTTATAATTAATGGACCTAGTACACCCACACATGTTATTGATGGCACTATTGTTCCTAAGCCCGAAAGGGACTGGAATGATAATGATAGGAAGATGGCACAGCTTAACGCTAAAGCCATGAATGTTTTATATTGCTCTTTAGATGCAAATGAATTTAATAGAATCTCCACATGTAATTCCGCAAAGGAGATTTGGGATAGATTAGAGGTTACCCATGAGGGTACCAACCAAGTAAAAGAATCTAAAATTAATATTCTTGTTCATAAATATGAGTTGTTTAGCATGGAACAATCTGAAACCATTGCATGCATGTATACTAGATTTACAGATATTGTAAATGGTTTAAAAAGTCTTGGTAAGACATATACTAACTCAGAACTTGTTCGAAAAATTCTTAGGTCACTACCAAGATCATGGGAAGCAAAAATGACAGCAATCCAAGAAGCAAAGGACCTCAACACTCTACCCTTAGAGGAGCTTCTAGGATCACTTATGACCCATGAGCTGACAATGAAGCAGCATGTAGAGGAGGACACAAAGAAGAAGAAAGTAATTGCCCTCAAAGCTGCAAAAGAAGAAGAGAGCAGCAGTGATGATGATGATGAAGAGACTGCTCTCTTAGCTAAAAAATTTAAAAGATTCATGAGGAGAAAGAAACCCTTCCACAAGAAGAAATTTGGAGCAAAGTGGGAAGGAGAAAAGGATAAGAACAAGGACAAGGACAAAGAAAAAGAGAAAGACCCCTTGACTTGCTATGAGTGTAACAAACCGGGGCACTTTAGGAATGAATGTCCTAAATTGAAGAAAGCCTACAAAAAGAAAAAGAAGGCTTATGTGGCGACTTGGAGTGATAGCGAGGAAACTTCTTCCGAAGAAGAAGAACAAAAGGAAGTCGCAAACGTATGTTTTATGGCGGACGACAATGATGAGGTAAGTTCCGATAACCCTTGCGATGAATTTGCATTTGATGAATTATTTGATGCTTTTAATGAACTTGTTGGGATTTCAAGGTTTTGAAAAAGAAATACAAGTTTTTAAAAAATGAAAATTTAACTTTCATTAAAGAAAAGGAAATCTTAATAATGAAGTTAAGAAACTTAAATCTGAAAATAAAATTTTAATAAAAGAAAAAGAATTAATTTCCAATGAAAATGATAAACTAAGGAAAGAGGTTGAAAAATAAGAACATAGTTGATAAGTTTACTTAAGTTCAACTAAATTGGACATGTTATTAAATAGTCAAAAAGCAGTTTTTGACAAAGCCGGATTAGGATATAACACTTTAAGAAAACAAAAATCACTGAAAAATATTTTTGTGCGTGCTGGCCAAAGTAATTTTACATGCTTTAAATGTAATCAAAAAGGACATAAATCTTATGAATGTAAAATTCTAAAACCTAATAAAAACTTAAATGTTAAAGGGAAAATATGGGTTCCGAAAGGAACAATATTTGTTGCTACTAACCATGAAGGACCCAAGAAAGCTTGGGTACCTAAACATAAAGTTTGATTTCATTGCAGGAATGTCTTGTGGCCAAGAGATCAAAGAGAAAGTGGTATCTTGATAGTGGCTGCTCAAGACATATGACGGGTGACAAAGAAGAATTCATCACCCTTGAAGAAAAGAAAGGAGGAGTTGTTACATTTGGCGACAATGGCAAAGGCCAAATCTTGGGGTTTGGTAACATTCAAATAACTCCCTCCACATACATTGAAAATATACTTTATGTTGATGGTTTAAAGCATAACTTAATTAGTATAAGCCAATTATGTGACAAAGGTTTTAAAGTATCATTTGAATCTTCTATATGCACAGTAGCTAATACCATTGATAATAGCATTGTTTTTATTGGAAATAGAAATGGCAATGTATACTTGATTGACTTAGACAAGTTGTCTACTAATAATCATTGCTTAGTTGCTAATAATGCTAATATGAATGAGATTGGTTGGTTGTGGCATCGAAGATTAGGTCATGCAAGCACACACCTAATTTCAAAACTAATTAGAATGGATTTAGTAAAAGGTCTACCTAAAATAGATTTTGAAAATAACAAAATATGTGATGCATGTCAGTTTGGAAAACAAACGAGAAGTTCTTTTAAATCTAAAAATGTTGTTTCAACTTCTAGGCCATTAGAGCTACTTCACATGGACCTTTTTGGACCAACTAGAACCACAAGTCTAGGAGGAAAGAAATATGGTCTTGTGATAGTAGATGATTACTCTAGATTCACTTGGGTAATGTTTTTAGCTCACAAAGATGAGACTTTCTCGATATTCCTGAAATTCTTCAAGAAAGTCACAAATGAGAAAAACACTACCATAGTGTCTCTAAGAAGTGATCATGGAACTGAATTTGAAAATCATTTATTTGAAAGTTTTTGCAATGAAAATGGTATTAATCATAATTTTCTGCACCAAGAACCCCTCAACAAAATGGAGTAGTTGAAAGGAAAAATAGGACTCTAGAAGACATGGCCCGTACCATGCTATGTGAAAGTAAACTCCCGAAATACTTTTGGGCGGAAGCTATTAACACAGCATGTTACATCCTAAATAGAGCTTAATAAGACCTATTTTAAAGAAAACACCTTATGAATTATGGCATGATAGAAAACCCAACATTAAATATTTTCATGCATTTGGTTGTAAATGCTTTGTTCACAATAATGGTAAAAATAATTTAGGCAAATTTGATGCTAAATCTGATGAAGGAATATTCTTAGGATATTCAATTAGTAAAGCATATAGAGTATTTAACAAGAAAACTTTAGTTGTTGAAGAATCCATTCATGTAGTTTTTGATGAATCTTTAGCAACTCGTTCCGAAAAGTTTGATGATGAAGAAGATACAAACATAATTGAGAAAGATCTTGAAAAATTAAATATTGATGTATCTTCAGATCATGAGCAAGACGCTAAAGATAATGATTCACCTAAGGATGATGATACTAACACTAATCATAATGATATAGATCTACCTAGGGATTGGAGATATGCTTATAGTCACCCTAAGGAATTGATTATAGGTGATCCATCTCAAGGAATAAGAACTAGATCATCTATGAGAAATATTAGTAATCATCTTGCATTTGTATCACAAATTGAACCTAAAACTATTGAAGAAGCTGAAAAAGATAATAATTGGATGTTAGCAATGCAAGAAGAATTAAATCAATTCACTAGAAATAATGTATGGACTTAGTTGAAAGACCTAAAAATCATTCTGTTATAGGATCAAAATGGATATTTAGAAATAAACTAGATGAAAATGGCATAGTAATTAGAAACAAAGCTAGATTAGTTGCAAAAGGATATAATCAAGAAGAAGGTATTGATTTTGATGAAACCTTTGCACCAGTAGCTAGATTAGAAGCCATTAGACTATTACTTGCATTTGCATGTCACATGAATTTTAACTTATTTCAAATGGATGTAAAAAGTGCTTTTCTAAATGGATTTATAAATGAAGAAGTATATGTAGAACAACCACCAGGTTTTGAAGATCATGAATTTTCAAATCACGTTTTTAAATTGCACAAAGCATTATATGGTTTGAAACAAGCACCTAGAGCTTGGTATGATAGATTAAGTAAATTCTTAATTGAAAATGATTTTATAAGAGGAAATGTTGATAAAACATTATTTTTGAAAAGAAAAGGTAAAGATTTATTAGTAGTTCAAATATATGTTGATGATATCATTTTTGGTGCTACTAACAATCTTCTATGTCAAGAGTTTGCTAAGTTGATGCAGGGTGAATTTGAAATGAGCATGATGGGAGAACTCAACTTCTTCCTTGGACTCCAAATCAAACAAAGCAAAGAGGGAATCTTTATCAACCAAACAAAGTACACAAGAGAAATTCTAAAGAAGTTTGGTATGGAATCAATCAAACCCCTCGGAACACCAATGAGTCCTTCATGCAAGCTGGACAAAGATGAAGAAGGTAAGAAGGTTGATCAAAAATATTATCGAGGTATAATCGGATCCCTACTTTACTTAACTGCAAGTAGACCAGACATAATGTTTGCTGTTTGCTTATGTGCTAGATTTCAGTCTGAACCTAAAGAATCACATTTAATTGCTGTTAAAAGAATACTAAGATACTTAAGTGGAACTAAAAATGTAGGTTTATGGTATTCTAGAGACTCAACATTAACTTAATTGCATATACTGATTCTGATTATGCTGGATGTAAGTTAGATAGAAAAAGCACAAGTGGTGCATGCCAATTCTTAGGAAGTAACTTAATCTCATGGTTTAGCAAAAAGCAAAATTCAGTTGCATTATCAACTACTGAAGCTGAATATGTTGCAGCTGGAAGTTGCTGTGCTCAAATCCTATGGATTAAGCGACAACTTGAAGACTATGGTATCACACTTGATAAAACACCTATAAAATGTGATAACACAAGTGCAATTAATCTAACTAAAAATCCAATTCAACATTCTAGAACTAAACACATAGAAATTAGATATCATTTTATAAGAGAACATGTTGCCAATAATGAAATATGTCTTGATTATGTTAATACTGAAGATCAATTAGCAGATATATTTACAAAACCCTTGAGTGAAGAAAGATTCTGTTATCTTAGAGGAGAGTTAGGGATTTGTGATCCATTAGAATGAATTTGAAACCCCTAAGGAAATTTTATCTAAAATTCTTTCAAATCCTTGATCTTTAAGGAAATCTTATCTAGAATTCACATCTAATTGATCTATAAAATCCAATGATTATTTTATCAATTTTTATGATCATTATCCGGACACATTTCAGATTATCTGAAACTTTATTTTTTTGCTCTGAAATGGTCTCGGAGCCGACTCGGTGAGTATCGGAGTCGACTCCATGTTTCTACTGAAACTCTAGAGTCGACCCCTTCTCTGCGCGAGTCGACTCCACTTCGGGACAGTTTTCTGTGACTACCGGAGTCGACCCCTCGCTTTGCGGGAGCCGACTCGAAGTGGTCCCAGGTCGATTTATCTAGGGCAGAGTCGACTCGCCGCTCATTTCTATCGTCTCGATTCATCCAAATACTCTCTCCAAAATATTCCTGACCTTCCAAATCCTCAGAAATCCCTGATTAACCCTTCCAATAGATCAATGGCCCCTAAAACTCGTGGATCTAACCTTGGTGCGGCCGGAGTAAAGAGGAAGAGGGCGGTGAGGAAGACCGTGAGGCGTCCCACTCGTGAGCCTTCACCGAGCTTGGATTCAACCTCATCTTCTTCGACTCCTAGTGCTTCTCCCTCTACGGCTCCATCACAGGTAGATAGACTTGCCGATAGAGTGATAACTACCGGAGGAAAGTCGATTTTGAATTGTTTGAAGCTGAAGGATTTCTAGTGGGGAGGCAGTTGATTGAGATGGGTTGGGAAAAGATTTGTTCTTTAGATTGTCCTACCTACCCAGCCCTAGTCAAGGAATTTTACAAGAATCTATCTAGAGGAGACAATGGACTTGTAAGCATCGTGAGAGGAAATAGAATTTCAGTGACAGTGGATTTGCTTTCAAGGTTGTTGGATCTTCCAATATCGGGTACATCTACTTTTTCTTCTGAAGATAGAAGCCCAGCTCTGTCTAGACTGCTTAACAGGGAGATTGTTGGTTTTGAAGAGGTTTTTGCTAATCAATTGTCCTTAGAATTGAGACTTCTCCACAATATTTGTAGTAGAATCCTTTTCCCCAAAATTGGGAGGTTTGACTACGTGTCTGAAAGAGATATATTTGTAATGGATGCAATTGTGACTGGTAAACCCATTAATCTTCCAAGCATGATCTTATGGTACATTGCCGATTGTGGAGGTAAGAGAAAATCCAGTTTACCCTACGGCATGATACTTACTAAAATATTTCAAAGCCAAGGGATAGTCATATCAGATAATGAGCCAATGAGGAACTTAAGACATACCGATTTCTATAGTTTGGCCACTATACATAGAATGGGTTTTGTGAAGAGAAATGGCAGATGGGAAAGGAAAGGTTTGATGGAAGATAGAGCCGCGAACATTGAGGCACCGGGACCGTCAGTCAGACATTCTTCGCCTGTTCCTCCGAGCTCTCCTGTTCCTGCTCCAGTCCCTTCCCCTGCTCCGATGGTTGATCGGCCATCATCATCTTCATCTGTTGGTTTCTCTGAACTTCAGTTAAGGCAGCTTAAAGGTCTTCTTGATGATCAGGCAGATAAATTGAAATCAGAGTTTGAAAACAAATTTATGAATCTCAAAGAAACTCTTTACTCTTTAGATGATCGGATCACCAAGATAGAATCAACTCTTAGCACTTCATCTGAGTCTTTAAGTGGAGACCTAAAGAATATATTTGAAGAACTTAAAGACGTCTGTGGAGATGGTGAAACATATGCAAAATGCAATGCTGAACTCCAAGATAAAATATTGACTGCTTGCACTTTTGTAGATAAGAGATTGAAGGAATATGTCAAGATTCAAACAGATGGAATGAAAAATATTATAGATCACTTAACTAGGATTGTAAGGACTCACTTTTGATGTATTAGATGCTTAGCCTTTACAATGTAATGAAGTTCATACTATGTTTTACATTTTGATACATTGATGTAAAGAAAAGTCTATTTTGAATGCTCAATGTAATCTCAGTTTGAATGTACTTTTCATATTATCAATGAATCTCAGATTTTGTTAAAACTTATCTTGATTGAATGAATGATTATGTTTGATGCTTCTCCACCTTTTTGGTGATAACAAAAAAGGGGAAGAGTTTTATAACTGTATATGCATAGAGAAATTAATTAATTGAATGATATTAAAATGATTGAATGAATGAATGATATTAAAATGATTGAATGAATGAGTTAAATAATTGAATGAATGGGATACTTAATTGAGTTTCATAGGGGGAGCTACCTCATTCAGGGGGAGCCTAAGCCTAACTATGAAAATAAAATAAATTCTTTAATCAATCTTGCATATTCTCAATGTTTTTGTCATCATAAAAAAGGGGAAGATTGTTGGAAGATTGTTGAGTAATTGCTGCCCCAATCTTATTGATTTTGATGATTACCAAAAGCCATGAGTATATTAAAAGATGTAATGAGTTTATTTACATGAGCAATGAATTTATTTAGAACAATCAATGAGTATGTTAAGTATGACTTTAATCAATTTGAAAGTAACTTCAAGCTCAATGTTTAAGCTTTCAAAAAGAAATTTTATACTTCATATTTCAATCAATGAGTTTTTGGAACATTTCTTGAATTGATTCCTAATGACAATTTTATTGTATTCAAGTCAAAAAATTGATTTAAAATGAATCTGGAACGAATTTCAAGTCAATCAGAAAATTCTCTGATTTTTGATACGTTCCGGAGCCGACTCTAGAGTTTCAGAGTCGACTCCACTCAGTCTACAGAGATTTCTGAGTTTCACGAGTCGACCACTGTGATTTCAAGAGTCGACCCCCGATTTTGTCGAGCCGACTCCATGAGTGTATGAGTCGACTCCGCTCAGACACCAGAGGAGTGTTTTTTGAGCACTTCGCGAGTCGACCCCCAACTTTTCATGAGTCGACCCCCGACTGTCAGGAGTCGACACCTTATTTTGATGAGTCGACCCTTTAACTTCTGAACATTTCTATTTTTGGTATCACGTCCTCGAGCCGACTCGCGGAAAGCAGGAGTCGACTCCAACAAATCTGGGCGAGATTTTTTTGAATGCCAACTCAGCGTCAATGGTAAGATTTTTATTTAACGACCATATTTCTTTGTTTCTAACGGATATATTTTTGCAGAATCTATAAATAGAGAAGCCGTTTTCAAATCAAAGAGAAGAGATAGACATTCAAATCAAAAGAGAAAAATCTTTCAAAAAGAAGAGGAAAAATAGAGCATCATTTAAAAAATCCGTGATTCAAAATAGAGTGAAAGAAAAGGTGTGAAATCAAAGGAAGCTTCGTCTGTGTTCAAGTTCAACAATCCAAGGAAGCTTCAGAAGAAAATCCTAGAGCTATTCAAGAGCAAATCAAAAGATTTTCAATTTTCAAAGAAAGGGAGAAAAAGCTTAAAACCTTCTCAAACTGCTTCAACTGTGAAGAATCGGAGCTGAGGCTTGATTCAATCCAGCAAGGAGAAAAAGAAAAGAAGAAAAGCTCAAAAGCCAACCAACTATAAATCAGGCTTTTCTAAACTTTGTTCCTTTTATTTGATTATCTGCTCATTGAGGAGCTGTGTACTTGAAAAACTCTATTTCTATTATTTGTATCTAGTTCAATCTGGGGGATTGAACTAGTGGAGGTAGTCTTACCTCGGTACAAGCTTGGTATAGCTTGTGTTAGGGTTTTTGTGCTGGTGAGCCCGGAAAACCAGCTGGGTTCGTTGTGATCCTGGAAAATAACAAGTTTGAGTTGTAAGCTTGTAAAACAACTCAGCTGTAATCAAGGAAGATTATAGTGTGGACCCAAGTGAATCTTGGGAGTGGACGTAGGTGTTGGATACACCGAACCACTATAAAATCCTTGTGTTTGCCGTGGTTCTATTGACTTATCTCTATCTCTGTTTTATTCACTGCACTTTGTATTTACATTGCATTTGCTTTCATTCTTCTTAAGCAAACTATTTTAAAAGGCTAATTTTTAAAGAACCCAATTCACCCCCCCCTCTTGGGTTGTCATCTGGGCCAACAATTACGGAATTGACAAGAATTTCTGAATAACAAGCATAAGTTCGATTGTCTTTGGATTTTCATATTATTTCTCACAGCACTATAACCTTTAGACCCGTTTGAGAATTTGTAAGACTTAGTCTTGCAAATTCTCAAATTGTCCTGGTGGACAGTTTGAGAATATTTTTTGCGATATGTTAGTCTGCTATTAATCATCGTTGGTTGAGATTGCGGTTTGTATTTGCTCATACGTTCTCCTAGTGTGGCATATATCCCACACATTTAGGAGAACATATGGAAAATGCTGCTGAAATTTCAACTTAACCGATCGATGATAATTAATAGCAGAATAACATATCACAAAAAATATTCTTGAATGGATAGGGCCTTACCTTTTAGACATGGAGTGAAGGTGGAATTAATTTAGGACACTTGAATGCTTGTGAAGTCTCATGATTGAACGGACCGCTTGCGGCCCGACCCGAACTCAAGCCCTAGCATTAGCCTGGCATGAACCTGTGCCTCGGTCCTTGCTAGCACGCCAAGTATCGTAGCCGTGGCCGGCCTTGCAGGGTAGGGACCTTAGTTGTGTAAAAGAAAATTGGTTTAGTTATAAATGATTTAAATGGTTGTAATTAACCTTAGTTGTGTAAAAGAAATAATTTAGTTATATATTTAGTAATGCTAATATAGTTTTATAATGTGGTTTCTTTTAATGGTTTACCAGAAATTGTATAAGTCGGTCAAAAATGAGCGGGGCTCGCTCGTGGATGTATGCAAGGATAAAAGATGGCTTGCTTAATCCAGATTTTCTGAATGGATTGGAAGAATTTATCGCATTTGCATGTAGCCAACCTGAATGGATGGATGGGCCTAGGATTAGGTGCCCATGCAACTTCACAGGTGTCAGAATAAAGCCTACAGAGATGTTGAAACTGTTAAGGTGCATTTGTGTAAAAAGGGGTTTGTTCCTGATTACGATGTTTGGTACTGTCATGGTGAACCAGAGGAAATTCCAGCAGCTGTTACAAGCCAACAAGTGTCAATTCCGTAGATGAACCATTTGTGAATTTAAACACATATGAAGAAATGGTGATGAATGCATCGGGTAATGAATTCAATCAGAATACATTTATGGAAGAACCAAATCCAGATGCACAACAATTTTATGATATGTTGCGTGCTGCAAATCAAGAATTGTATCCTGGTTGTGAGGGCCATTCCCAGTTGTCTACGGCTGCTCGGTTGTTGAATATTAAGGCAGAACATCGATTATCAGAAAAGGCGTTCAATTCTGTAGCTGGGTTAATCAAGAAAATTTTGCCAAATGATAATGTTGTAGCAGACAGTTTTTACTCAACGAAGAAGTTGTTGCGTGGGCTTGGGCTCCCAGTTAATAAGATCGATTGTTGCTTGAACAATTGTATGATATATTGGGGTGAAGACTCAGAGCTGAGATGGTGTAAGATTTGTGGGCAATCGAGGTACAAAAATGGCGAAGGGGGAGCTAGTACAAGTAGGAGGAAAAGTGTGCCTTACAAGAGGATGCATTACTTTCCTCTTACTCCACGCCTGCAGAGATTATACAGATCTGAGGCTACAGCTGCTGATATGAGATGGCATGCCGAACATGAATCTAAAGAGGATGAAATGCGGCATCCATCAGATTCAAAAGCTTGGAAGCATTTCAATGAAAATCATCCTGATTTCGCTGAAGATATAAGGAATGTGAGATTAGGTCTTTGTACCATGGCTTCCAACCATTTGGTCAAGCGGGCCAACAGTATTCATGTTGGCCTGTGATACTGACTGTATATAACCTTCCTCCATGGAAGTGCATGAAAGATTCTGCAATGTTTTTGACAGTTTTGGTTCCAGGACCATCAAATCCAAAGGAAAAGATTGATGTCTTCCTGCAACCGTTGGTGGCCGAATTGAAAATGTTGTGGGAAACAGGAGTCATAGCCTACGACATTTCTATGAAACAGAATTTCATCATGAGAGCTGCTTTGATGTGGACAATAAGTGACTTTCCGGCATATGCAATGTTGTCTGGTTGGAGCACTGCTGGACGTCTGGCATGCCCTCATTGCATGTATGATTCGGATGCATTTACATTGCAGAAGAGTGGTAAGCAGTCATGGTTTGATAATCATAGGAAGTTCTTGCCTCCAAATCATCCTTACAGGCGTAACTTGATCGCCTTCCGGAAGAACAAAGCAGTCACAAAATTCGCCGAACCGGTTAGGTCTGGCATGGATATATTGATACTATAGAGCATTTGGGGTTGAGGTATGCTTGGGAACCAGATGCAGATAGAATAAATGGCCGTATATGTAAAGAACATAACTGGAAGAAGAGGAGTATATTTTGGGATTTGCCTATTGGAGCACAAATCTCATCCGGCACAACTTGGATGTTATGCATATCGAGAAAAATTTCTTTGATAACATATTTAACACGGTGCTAAACATCCCGGGAAAAACCAAAGACACTGCAAAGTCAAGAGAAGAACTTAATCAGTATTGCAGAAGAGGTGATTTGAGGAGGAGTGCCGACGGGACCTATCCTAAAGCCTGTTACACTCTTGACAGAAATTCACGAGAAGTTTTATGTAACTGGCTTAGAGGGTTAAAATTTCCAGATGGTTATGCCTCAAATATCAGGTGTGTGGACATGCATAAGCTCAAGTTGTTCGGCATGAAGAGTCACGACTGCCATGTTTTCATGCAACGGTTATTGCCTATAGCTTTTCGTGAGTTGCTTCCGCAACATGTCTGGAAGGCATTGACGGAGCTCAGCTTGTTCTTCAAGGAGTTATCTGCCGCAGTCATTACTTCTGCATCCATGGCAAGGCTTGAGGAGGAAATTCCAATTATTTTATGCAAGCTGAGCGAATATTTCCTCCAGTTTTTTTGACTCAATGGAGCATTTACCGGTTCACTTGCCATACGAAGCGAGCATAGCTGGTCCCGTGCAGTATCGCTGGATGTATCCTTTCGAGAGGTAAATATATACATCATTAAGACATGTTGACATTTCAAATATTATTTCATTGCGAGAAATTGGTTATTTTTTTTTTCAACTTTACATATAGGTACCTTAAGAAGTTAAAAAATAATGTGCGTAATAAGGCAGGGTTGAAGGTTCTATATGCAATGCACACTTGGTCGAAGAAGTTTCAGCTTTTGCCTCGCATTACTTTGAGGGTCACGTCCACACGAGGAGCCGAAATCTTGGTCGTAACGATGACGTATGTGTGGACGAAGAAGAACCTAATGACGGTAGAATATCAATTTTTAAAGTATCGGCCGTTCATTTGGGGGCAGAAGTCAAGAAATCTTAGCGATATGGAGTATAATGCAGCACATTATTACATCCTAATGAACTGTAGAGAAGTCGATCCATACATTGAGTAAGTATATACTTCAATGCTTAATTGGAACTTCTAATTTAAATTTCAATATACCATAATATTTAATTGCTAACAGAGTTTTAATCCTTATCATCCCATAAGGATGTATTGTGATAGACAACGACAGATGAATCCCGACATCAGTCAAGTTGCATTGGGCAGAAATTAGAAACGGAGTTCGCTTACTGGTTTTATGAATTTGTGAGTAGTATCACTCAATCAATTTCAATAATGGCTTTTATTTTTCTAATTGGTTGTGAATAGCTTATTAATTTATAGGTAAACGGTCCATGGTCCACAACCGATAATATTTTCATTAAATGTCTATCGCAATGGCCATTGAAGACCGTAACAACCTCTACTGGCTATTTTGTTAATGGGTACAAATTTTAGATTGAACGACTAGCAGCTTCAAGAGGCACGCAGAACTGGGGCGTGTGTGTTAAAGGAGAAAGTGTTGGAGCAAATATGCAGGATTATTATGGAAAGTTAGTAGAGGTGGTTGAAGTTGAATATCCCGGTTGGCCTATTAAACGAACCGTATTGTTTCATTGCGATTGGTTCGATCCGATACTTCCTGTGGAAAAAAGGGTTCATAACGACTACAATCTAGTTGAAGTGAACCATCGACGAAGATTGTAAAATATGATCCATTCATCCTTGCATCCCAAGCTCAGCAAGTATTTTACTGCGGATATCCAAGTTTGCGCAACGACAAGCGAGATTGGTGGGCTGTTTCTAAAATCGTCCCACGTTCAACAATCGTATTAGATGAGAGTTCATCAAGTCAATCAGCCGAGTGCCATGCATTTCAAGAGGATGAGATGAAAATGCATGCAATTGAGGACGACACAAGGGCTCCTGAAACATCACTTAGAGATTCAAATGGTGATGTCCAAGAAATTGCGGATGCAAATGTTCGGTTTCCTTCCGATGATAATGAAACTGAATCGTAGTCCGATACGGCATCGGATGTTGAACCAACATTTCACGAAACAAATAAAATTGACTAAACATAGAGGTTTTTTCAAATTCAATTTATTTTTACAAATGTTATATTTTTACATATTTAATCATTAATTGTAATAATATTCATGAATCTTTAGTATTTTCAGTATGACGGGCCGAGGTAGATATACCGGCGACAGACAGAGTGAGCAGAGACGTAGCCCTGCCGCATCAGATCCCATGAGCTTTGGAGATGGAGAGTTCGGATCTCCACACATCGCACAGTCTTTGGTCTCTTCAGCCATCGGCGATCATCCTACATTAGTATTGTCATCCAGCCGATTGACACATACATCCGAGAGTTCTTCCACCATCGGTCGCACCGTACTTGGACTGGATGCTCATGGGCTGTAAGTATACAGTAATTGTAAATATATCGTTTATGTTTTTTAGTCAATTACTTATAAATATGTATTTTTTTAACAGATTTATTGAGCAGTATAATGTATCGAGCCAGATCAGCTCCATATTTCAGAGGCATGCTGATCCCAGTGGCTACGATTGGCACCACATATCTGCAGCCACGAGAGAGTTTTATTTTTCAGAGTTTCAAGTAAACTTATTAAATACAATTTATCACTGATATAAAATTTCTTAATCTTAATAAATTCTTAAACTAACTATTTATTTCAATGCAGAAAAAGTTTACGTGGGACCCTGCTATCCATGATGCCATTAGGGCAGCATGGAATGCTCTTACAGCACGCCGATACTCCGACATGCTTCATCGTTGAAGGACATCGGGTGAGCGTCCTACCCATGTGCCGAAGGGTATTTGGCATGAGTGGCAGCAGGCATGGCAGTCTGATGGCTGGCGCAGGAGGTCCGCATCAGCCAGCACTAACCGCCGATCCGAGAAGGGCGGTCCTGACACGGGTCTCTCCCGTCACACTGCGGGGTCTATTTCGATTCAGGAGCACAGATGCCGCATGGTAAGAAAACTTAAATATTTTAATTACTAATTTAGTTATTTATAAATACTTTTATTTATATCAATTTTTCTTTCTGTTGTTGTAGTCTGAACAGGAGGGCGGAGATCCTGGTGAGTTTCGTCTATTAAGGGCGACACACACCAGGAGGGACGGTTCCTGGGTCGATACATGATCATGAAAGGTTGCGGTAAGAAATTAGCTTTATATTTTATCTGTTTAATTTCTAAAATTTTATTTAAAGAAATTTATTGATTCATTTATTTTGATTTTATAATTCAAAGGCACGAGTCGAGGAGCTTCAGTCCCAGGCATCGCAGGTCGACTCCACTGATGGGGGACCGCCCGTCGAACTCTCATCAGAGGAGAGTCGACGTATGTTTTTGGAGGCTGTTGGTGCCCAGCCGTGAGACCGCAGGATCTATGGTCTGGGCACTAGAGCTTTTGCATATTTTCCCCAACAGGCCTCCAGTTTGCGTACTATTCTGGCGATATTCCTGCCGAGCGTTTAAAGGACATTCGGAGATCTATTACGGAGGAGGTTCGGCATGAGGTTCGCTAGGACGTTTGGCAGAAGATTCAGCAGGAGTTCGACCAGCGCACGGAAGTCCTTAAGCACGAGTTCGACCAGCGCACGGAAGTCCTATAGCATGAGCTCTTTGACATAAGAGAGCAGATGCGTCACATGCAGGATTTGGTTAGCCGCATGTCGCAGGGTTTTCAGCCACCACGTGATCATGATAGTGGAGATTCTTGATGTATTTTTTTTTTTACTTTTTATGTGTTGTATGGAAACTTTAAAATTTTAATATATTAATTATTTTTGAAAATTTAATAATGAATATTTCGATTAATATTAGTGTTTCGATTAATATCAGTGTTTCGATCATAATTTTTGTAAATTTAACCGTTTTAATTTATAATATTTTATATTTTTTTAAATTTAATTAGCGATACATTAGCGATTGAAATTGTATCGCTAATATATCTAAAATATTATTATTAAATATTACGACGCATTCAATTGCATCGCCATATTGCGACGCAATTGAATGCATCGCAATATTAAATTTAACCATTTTAATTTTTAAATTTTTTTATTTTTTTAAAAAAATTAATTAGCGACGTATTAGCGACTAAAATTGCACCGCTAATATTTCTAAAATATTATTATTAAATATTGCAACGTAACGTCTTAGCGTCGCAATATTGTGACGCACTTAGTTGCATCGCAATATTAAATTTAATGGTTTTAATTTTTAATTTTTAATATTTTTTATAAAAATTTAATTAGCGACTCATTAGCGATTGAAATTACATCACTAATATTTTTAAAATATTATTATTAAATATTACGATGCAACGACCTTGCGTCGCAATATTGCGACGCAAAGACGTTGCGTCGCAATATTGCGACGCAATAAATGCGTCGCTGAGAGTCACTGTTTAGCAACACTATTGCGACTAAATTCATTATGTGACGAGACTTATAGCGACGCTACAATTGCATCACGAATGCATCGCAAAACCCAGTTTAGCGACTCATTAGTGACGCATTTTTGCATCGCAATATTTATTTTCTGTTCTAGTGATCCAAACCTCTACAGAAATTAATTCTATGAAGCCAAGTCTTTCAAACATGTACATAAATTAATTCTTGGAAGTCAAGTCATTCCACTTTAGCGATGCTAGCAGCGCAACGGGTCAAGCAGGTAGAATTAATTCCTTAAAGTCAAGCCATTCTATTGTAATAATGCTACAACATTGCAGTATTTGTTTACCCTATCAATACATTTTATTTAAGCTGATAAGTACTCAAGATCCCTTTATATCATTATTACATAGTTTTCCTATCAAAGCATTGACAACATACCATGAATCGATTTGGTCGGTCGAATCAATCCAATCAAAAATTGATCATCAGTTCGGTCTGATTTTATTATTAAAATTAATTTTTATATGTTCCGATAAAAATAAAAAAAAACTCATTGAACCAATCGACTTTCGAATAACCGGTTCAATTCCGATTTTTAAACTTTTAATTTTGATACATAAAATTAGAATTAGAATTAGAAATTTTTATTTTTTTATTTTTTATATGGATTGATATTTATATTTTATAATTTTTATATTATTAAATTAAAAATTAATTATGATATCATTTGGTTTGATCATACTAGTTTATTTGATCGAACCGATTGACCCATGACCCAAATATTAAGCCGGTTTATTATCCGATCCTATTCTTAAAACATTGTTGTGATCAGCTGATGAATGGTCTCAAAGGATACTTATTGCAGTATACCCGATCACATAAGCCTTGGATTGAGTTTGCCATGCCATTTTTAATGACTTGAGATCCTCAGCCAAAAATGCCACTTAAGAAGGTGTTGTTTGAGCTTTATCACCCAAGTATCAAGGTCTCTCCCAATGTATAATTAATATGGGTGTAAATGAGCGCCTTTGTATTAGATGTGGAAAGAGTCAACAGCTGCAACTATTCCAAGTCTTCCATGACTTGGAACTGGTCCCAGTACCATTCGTCAAGTTTGGAACCATTAGTCCAAGCAAATCCATTGTGGTGGGGAAAAGAAGAAGCCATCAAATAACGTTAAGGACTTTTGCCTTCGTTCTTCAATATTGGTGGCTGAAACTTGTTTGGAAGCTTCTGCTCTCATTTTCCAAGAAAGAATTCAATTAGAGGCCAATTTAGTGGTCGGTCACGGACGGCAATGGAACATATTTTTTTGCCTTGCTTCAAATCACTATAAATAATCCCATCTGCTTTATCTCACAGCAAGTTGCTTCATGGATCCAAAAGGAACCCAATTTCTTCTTTTGTTCCTTATTTTTCTGTGCACTCAAGGAAGCAAATTTAATGGAGATTCGAGCCAAGGCTGCAAACCGATTGAAAGGAGTGCGCTTCTTGAGTTCAAAGAAGGACTCAAAGTTCCCACCCACAGACTATCATCTTGGGTGGGTGAGGAGTGCTGTACTTGGGAAGGCGTGACATGTGACAACCGGACTGGCCATGTTGTCAAGCTTGATCTCCACAACCCACACTTATATTCAATCACTCAGGATCATTTGAAAGACAATTGGTCCCTCGGAGGTGAGTTAAGACCTTCGTTGCTTGATCTGAAACATCTAAATTACCTTGACCTGAGCAGGAATAATTTTGGAGGAATTCATATCCCAAAATTCTTGGGCTCATTCCATCAGCTCAAATATCTGAACCTCTCTGCAGCTGGTTTGGGTGGACTAATCCCACACCAGCTTGGGAATCTATCGAGCCTACAATATCTTGACTTATCCAATGACTATTATGGCCAATTAATAGTTTCATTCAATGAAATAAGCATTGATAATGCCCGCTGGATTTCTCATCTTTCTTCTCTACGTTATCTCAACATGGATTTTGTGTATGTCAAAGATGGTGCTAACTGGCTGCAAGCACTAAACATGCTCCCTTCTATTGTTGAGATAAAGTTATCCTTTTGTGACATCCGCACCATTCCACTCTCTCTTCCACATATGAACTTTACTTCACTTTCTATTCTTGACCTTTCTGATAATTCCATTGATTCGGAAACGCCTGGTTGGCTTTTCAACATAAGTAGCCTTGAGTACCTATATCTCGGCGGAGGTTTTACCCGGGTTTTCATTCCACCAGCAATTAGAAATTTAGCTTCACTCAAGGAACTTGATCTATCCTTTATTCCATCTCTAGAAGGCAAAATCCCTTCTGAACTTGGGTGTCTATGTAAACTGCAGTATCTAGACTTGTCATTCACTAATATTAGCAAGAAATTGCAAGAATTTGATGAAGTTTTTTCTGGATGCATCAAAAGCAGCTTAGAGACTCTAAAAATGTTGTACAGCCAGGTTAGTGGTTATCTACCAGATTGGTTGTGGGACTTAAGGAAGCTCAAATATCTCGATTTGTCTGACAACTCAATTTCTGGTCCTATTCCCGCATCACTTGGAAGGCTGTCATCACTGCAACAATTAGATCTTTCCCTTAATAGGCTGAATGGTACTCCTCCAGGAAGCCTTGGAAGATTGGCAGAGATAGTTGAGTTGGACCTTGGCTCCAATTTTTTGGATGGTGTCATATCGGAAGAACACTTTGCTAATCTCACCAAACTGAAGGATCTAGATTTGTCAGGTAATCAATTAATACTGAAGTTAAGGCCTGATTGGATCCCCCCTTTTCAGCTTCAATCATTAGAAATTGGTTACTGCAAGCTGGGACCTCGATTCCCAGCATGGCTCCGGATGCAAGAAAATATTTCCGAACTTTTGATGTCTAGCACAGGAATTTCAGACACCATGCCAGATTGGTTTTGGAGGTCATTTTCTCGAATAGAAATATTGGATATCTCCAGCAATGGAATCAGTGGCAGTCTACCAGATCTAACAGACTTCATCAACCTTGATTATTTTGATGTGAGTTCTAACTACTTTGAGGGTCCTTTGCCAAATTTTCCTTCTTCTGTGGCTCGATTATTACTATCAAACAATTCATTTTCAGGAGCAATCCATCTTGGCAATGGCAAAAGCATGCCTAATATGCTAGAACTTCTCTCCCTTTCCAGAAATAAATTAAGTGGTGAAATTCCCTCGTCTCTTTGTCAAGACTTCATTGTTCTTGATCTTTCAGAAAACCTCTTGACGGGTGAGATCCCTAATTGCTGGAAACGCTCTTCCTATATGAAGGTCATGGATTTTTCAAGCAACAACATATCTGGAAGCATTCCTCCTTCTATATGTTCACAAGGGAATCTTCGGTCATTGTATTTGAGTAACAATAATCTATCAGGAGAATTTCCTTTATCCTTGAAGGGTTGTGGGAGTTTGGTTACACTTGATCTTGGACAGAATGGATTCACAGGAACATTACCTACTTGGATCGGAGAAAGTTTGCTCTCTTTGAAGATCTTTCGCTTGCGATCAAACAATCTTGTTGGAAATATTCCTTCTAATTTATCAAGACTAAGTGCTCTTCAAATCCTAGATCTTGCTTGTAACAATTTATCAGGAAGCATCCCTTTGAGCTTTGGAAACTTTACTGCCATGAAAGTGTCTCAGGAGCATGATAGAGACATGTTATCTGGATTTGCTTCTTGGTACGAGGAAAACATGCAAGTGACCATAAAAGCAACATACTTCAAGTATGACACATTGCTTTCATATGTGATCATTATGGACCTTTCAAATAATAACTTGTCTGGAAGGATACCAGAAAAATTGACCAGCCTTCTTGGATTGGTGAGCTTAAACTTATCTGGAAATCATTTGATAGGAGAGATACCGAAAAAGATCAGTGCATTGCAGTGGTTGGAGTCACTTGACTTGGCAAGAAACAATCTTTCTGGTGGAATTCCTTCAAGTATGACTGCCCTAACTTTCTTGAGTTATTTGAACTTGTCAGGTAACAACTTGTCAGGAAAAATTCCATCAGGTAATCAATTTGATACCTTCACTGACCCATCTATTTATGCTGATAATCCTGGTCTTTATGGGTTCCCATTAACTCAAAAGTCCAAAGATGAAGAGACAAAGGATGGACAAAATGACAATGCCATGGATGAAGAAGGATCTGAAATGAAGTGGGTTTATTTGGGTATGGGGCCAGGATTTGTGGTCGGTTTTTGGTCAGTTTTTGGTCCATTATTGTTCATCAAGAGATGGAGAGAAGCCTATTTTCGATTTATAGATAAGGTGTATGATATCGTTTACGTAGCCCTGGCACCGGCTTTCATCAAGTTTAAAGAACATCATATTGGAGCTCGTGGATGATCATTTGCAACCTTGACCGTTGTTTGCATAATTTTTTTCTTTTTTTTCAAGGAAAGTGTTTGTAGTAGTTTTTCATAATGTATTATTATATGTACTCAAACTCTTAGCTACTCACATGCCCCCTTGTACCTGCACTACACTAATTTAATAGTTTGTTTAAAATTAATGGACCTAGCTTGTCAAGAGATGACTACTATTTAATCAGAGATTTGGGTCTATGAAATCTAGCACAAGAAATAGTGTAAGGAAAAAAAAGGACTTCCCCACCCGTCAATCTAGTATGAGTATTCAATGCACTAAAATCAAAATCTTCATTCTTTTTAGTTCAATTCTTTCTTTGGTGAAGGATGCTCGTAATGGACCAGACAAGATTTATATAGATAATGCAGGTACATCATAGCCATATCTTTAATTTGTGATTCATTGCATTTAGAATATGGGTGTGTTGATTTTCTCTTGTCATACTTCTCTCAACCAATTTGTTTGAGAATATCATTATATTTGAATTCCACCTATCCTATTTTTGTTCTGGCAAATGAGCTTAACAATGATGTTAAGAAGGATATCAACAAGGGGTTACTTGTTTACGAAGTTGAAGCTCATGCATGGAAGGAGTTGAGGCTCCATCCTCTTCTAAAGTATGTAAAGTTTCTGCAAATCTCTTGTTAAAAAGTATTATTTTGTTTGAGCATTCAAGTGCAAGGCATTGGATTATGCTGTAGATCATCTTTACTGCTTTCTTTGCTAATAGATAAGATTATCTTGAATCTCATCGTTTTGATTTTTAGTTCCATTATCTGGCTGCATTGTTATTTCTCCTACGTGCAATGGCTTAGTTGTTCAATTCATTCTCTCAAGCACTTGTATTTCAAAACATATTTCAGCTCAGTGGTCCTATGCTAGCATCAGAATGGAAGGGAAGAAGTGCGTGCACTCAGCCATTTTTCTGTTGTCCAAAAACTTGATGGGGGGTATATTTCCAATGGGTTTCACAAAGGAAGTTTATGAGATTTCAAAAGTTGGAGCAAATGTTTTTGTGCTAGAGAGTAGGTTCACCGCTTTTGTTATCTTTTATACCCATTCTTTTGTTGCTTTTCTTGAGTGTCATTTATACTGCTGGTTTGCATTTGCTCAGGTTGGTATTTTTGCATGATCTGCTACGGTGAAAGAGACTTGTTAAATTATTTGATGATTGAATTGCACAAATTGGATAGTGATGTCTAGTTGGGCACAATATTTCAGGCATCGACCTTGATGTTCTTCTCCACCAAGCTCAGGTTTGGCTATTGTATGAAGCTTATTATCTTAACTAGTACTCTTCAATTCAAAAGTTACATGTCTGAAGCCCCTATTCCCATTATCAAATTGATTCGAGTAAATTTATGTCCAAGATGGTAGGCAACGGACTTAAAGGTACATTACTGGACCAACATTTTTGAGCTATAATTGTTTCATATTATCACATTTTTGAGAGAAGACTTGGGCATGGCCCAACTCACTTTCAGATCTTTGGAAGCTTTAGTTCTTCAATTTTAATTAATTTTACTGCTTGCTTTATCTGAAACCTCCTTTTTCTCATGTGTACTCTATTTATATAACTAGCCTTTCTCTTTATAAATTATTTATATAACAAGAAGATGCATATTTCTGTCAATGCAGGCTTGCAAGGTGCCTGGTAGCATGTGGTCAAGATTGGTTGCCTTAAGTACTCTGTGATGACAAAGCTCGCTAGGAAATGCTCTTATGGATCTGGAGCTAGTCAGGAATCATGTCTTGCATTGCAGGTCGCCTCTTATGTGGTGCCTCTATGTGCTCAGCAGACCTTTTGAAGGAGGTATATTAGATTTTAAATTTCTATCATGGAAGGCTCGAGTTTGCCTGTCTGTTTCCCCTCTATAATATATGTGGCCTCTTTATGTACGTTATTCTTTGACCCAACTTGCAAAAACACAACTTAACAAATATAGGGAGGAAATTTCTCCACATGAAATTCCTGCCATGTTCCAAACATCAGGATCACTTCTTGAACTTATAGGTTTTAAACAGAGCAAAATTTTTTTAGGTAAAACAAAGATTTCTGGAATCTGCCTACTCTACTTGGACTCAGCAAGTTGCATCTATATGCTAAATGGTGATTTCTTATTTGGAAGTAGGTTGAGCATGCTGAGACCGATGCCTGGCTATCTTTGGAACTTATGTTTCATTTAAGCATTCTTCTCCTTACTCGGCAGTTAACTAATATCAGTGGCAATCTTTAGGGCAAAACTATTCAGGTATCTTATCATGTAGCATTGATCAGGACAACTCATCTGGAGCTTAGCCAAAATACTGTTTATCACATGCCACATCTTCATGGTGCAAGAGCACGGAGAGTGGAACACCTTCTGTTGCATTCTTTTCATGCAAAGAGGTACAAAGTTTCAGATAAGATTTCTGCATGCGATGAAGAATTAAACACCACAAAGTAGAAACTAAATGCTGGTGTAGATTATGAGGATGTTGATGACTTAAATGCGAACAATTCTTCTCTAGATAATGATTCCCGAGACATTGATCAAGGAAAAGGCAAGAAAGGTCCTGCCTACTCTGGTGGCTTGGCTTTGGAACCTAAAAAGGGCTTATATGACGAGTATATATATATTACTCCTCCACTTTAATAGTTTTTAACCTTCGATTATTCAGGTATTTTAGCTTTTTAAATATAAAATTTCTTTGAACATTCTTACACAGTTACCTGCTAATCTAGAAAGGTGTTTCTGCTCTTGAGAACTTATCTAAGTAATTTGTAGTTCATGATTTATTTTGCGGATTTTGAGAATTCTGTAATATGTTCACAACGTAAACTGCAAACTGATAAATAATTTGCCGATAATTTAATGAGTCAAGCTGTCAAGAAGACTTCAAGAATTTTTGAGAAACTTATGAATCTTGTTACATTGATGATAATTTAGGGATGTTTGCATTTTTTTTGAGCTTGTTGCAGAGTTCATATTTAATTAATGTTTTAGAAATGATTTGCTGCTATGCTTCTAGGTGTGCATGAACATTCTATTCATGATATAGTTCAGATTATTGAAACACTTTCAATACTAACCTAAAAACTCTATGTTTTTGTCTCAAATTGGGATATACCTGCTTCAAATTTCTGTTAGTTCAGATTTAAACCCTTTCCTATTATTGATCAGAATTTCTTTACTTATCACTTATGTTGTAAAGATAGTAGAAGCTCTACTTGTAGAAGATGGAGAGGCAATTCTCATATTTCTTGCAACTATCACCAGCTGATTGAGATGAACTGCACCTATTAACAAAAAACTTATCGTAATATATTTCATAAATTATAGGAAAATATAACAAAAAATATAAAATTATGTAAGACTTCTTAAGGTAATTAAGTTCTAATGCATATGATAATTATCTTTTTAATTGATTATCCATCTATCTTTTAACTTTTTTTCTTATTAGTATATATATATATATATATATAGGAAGAAAACAGAGTTATGATAAAGAGTGCCAAAATGCCTCATATTGATATGGCACTAAGCACTCTTGTAGGCAAGGATCCAAGTAAAACTATGAGAAAGAATGCACATGGGTCCCAATTTTATGAGATATATATTAAGACAGTGAAAGTGGATAATGAGCAGTTGATAAGGTTTGATGAACAATATAGAAAAATTTAAGATACTATTGGAGCTTACATTGCATGACCTTTGACATTGGTAATACATTTATTTCCACAATACTTTATATTTTTTTTCTTATTTTTGCCTACAAGTTTATCTAATCATATTTAAATATTTATTTTCTATTTATGTTGCAAGTGGCACCTGTCTAGGCACCGATCGAAATGAACTTCAAGCTTGATCATTTTTCTATATTTTTGTTATGAACTTTAAAGTGCATGTGGTTTCTCTTTGATGTGATGTAGGTTAGAATTTTTGGATAAAAAACATATTTGTAAATTACTTTGGATTTGTTGGATTCTATTGGCATCTTTAAACACATTCATTAAGATAATTATTATTTAATATAGTTGGTTTTAGAGTTTTATTATGCAACTATTCTTATGATGTGCTATCATGTAGTTTTTGCCTTTGCTAGATCATATTACCTTCTGCTGCTACTCTACTGCTTATATTTGTTCCTATAGATTCCACTTGTTCAAGGCCTTGTAGATGATGCCTTCTTGGTTCCTGCTGCTACTCAATTCGTAGTATTTTATGGCATTGCTAGTATTGTGGCCTTTGCATGCAATATTTAGAATGAAGGAATTGCTTGCAATGCCTTTGTACAGATACCTATATGTATATATATACAAACTTATATGTATATATGTATGTATGTCTTTTAGGTAATATGCATGTAATTATGTATGCATTTACATGCCAATACATCCACACATACATATGGTTAAATTGATATAATAAAATGTTCAAGATCCTGTGTGTATCAGTTGTACCATTACTATAACAGTGAGGTGCAACAACCACCCATATTATCCCTTGATACACATTTTGTTTTCTATGCCAGCATCAATAGTGTAACAATTGTTGGTATCGTATATTTTGTATCATATCATGTTGTGCCAATTAGGTATTCGCATGGATGTTGACTAAATGGGTTACAAAGTTATGTTGAGAAAAAGATAGAGAAAACCCAAGAGGTAGGGGCTAGCATGGCCCTGAGAACTAGTCTCCAAGGACAGCTAGGTAAAATGGACTTTGGATTTCAGTAAAAAGATAGTCATGCACAATATCTTTCCTATTTCTAGATCACAAATATGAAACAGGTCCTCCAAGGTTGTTTCATAACCCTCATAAACGAGTACTAAATAGTGTTGGTGAGTAGAATTTAAAATGGTGTAGCTCCATAGCATTTTCTTGTGGAAGAATATAAAATTTTGAATTAATAAGGCATTGGGCACATAATGCACAACTTCTTCCCTTTTTTTTCTTTTTTTTAATAGGCTAAAGTTAAAAAGGAAGGGCTCTTGTAGATAAAATTTACGTGCAAATAATACCAAATTAATGATGCGAAACTTAATAGCTCAAAGATAAGGAGAAAGAGAGGAAGAAAGGAAGAGAAAACTAACCGTTGAATCAAAGGTGCATCCATGTAGCTAGGGCAGCAATCATCATAATCAAATGAAGTCTTTAGCGAAAGGGAAAGATGAAGTTGCTTCAATTTATAGAGAATGAGAGAATATTTGGAGTGGTGGGAGAGGGAGTGTGAAACAGAAAGAAAGAGAGAGCTGGCTTTGTAGCCAAGTCACATCCAAGCATTATCGCTCAAACCTCCATGGCTCTTGAGGCATGGTGCTTCTATTTTGGAAGACAATGGGTCACGGTCCTTATTGGGTGACCCAAAAAAGTTTGGGTTTTACACCCTTATCAAATACTTTTTATTTCACAGCAACATTCATATTTGAGAGTATTAAAAATTAATATCAATTATTCAATAAAAACACATAATACTGGTGCAGATTTTTAATTAGGAATTAATTTGGGAAGATATTGTTAATTGAATCAATTTCTATTCACGTTTCTTTTGCTTTAATTGCCGTATTACTAGCTACTTGATGGGATATAAAGAAAGCTATTCGAAGTTTTTCTACTTCGCATTGTGAAGGATGATTTAGCAACAATTCTTTTTTGGTTAACTAGCGAGTTCAAAGTTTTTCAACTTTGCATTGTGAAGGATGATTTAGCATTGTGAAGGATGATTACGGTAGTTCAGACATATACAACGTAAATCTTTATATGTTCTAGTTAGAAAGAATGATCTTTTAATAATTCATGATAAGAATAAAGGTAGAGATAGACTAGATTAATATCTATAATTTAAATATCGATTTGGTCCTGAATAGAGCAGAGTGGAGGAAGCGGATTCATGTAGCCGACCCCATGTAGTTGGAAAAAAACTTAGATGAGTTAAGTTGAGTTGAGTTGTAGCGAGTTCAAATGCATTCATCCCTTGTTAAGGATCTTAAGATCGTTATGTCAACCCGAAGAAACATCATTTATCCCTCTGTACTTAGAAAAGGTAATTAATTAAGTTGCTGATTTTTAATAAGTATGGCTAACCTTTACGTGTTGAGATGCCTATTATAAGCTGAAATCCATAATCAATTGGCAACATCCTGTGAATTGTACTAGTTCTTACGTGACAAAAGAATTATTTAGTGCACATAACGGTAGCTCAATAGCATTATTTTAAAAACTATGCTCGATTTATTAACTTCTCTATGTGATATTTTTTATATAATAAAAAAGTATAATTTTCATGTGATACATAGAAAAATAGTAAAATTATAAAGTTAATTAATTAAATAATTAGGTAAAAAATTATATTTAAAATTGGTATAATTTAAATTATAGGTAAAATATATTAAATAATTAATTGAACTATTTTGGTTAACAAAATTTAGCATCTATACATAAATATTTGGTATATGACTACTTAAGTTGTCATAATAAATGAAAATAATTTTAATTAAGTTAAGCCATTTAACTTATATAATTTGATATAACTTATATGATTTGATACCGATTCTTTGGACTTCTTGTCCTTTGAAGATGATGATAGTTTTGAAATGGATGTGGGTTATAAAGATCCTAAAAGGGAGGCATTGCTAATGGAATCTAGTTGAGGATTAGATGAGTTTTAAGGTATTAAAATTTTGAAAAATTTTATCTTAGCTATGTGTAAAGTAAAAGACTTAGCAAACTTATTATGAGAGAGAAGCAAAGAAGATAGGCTTGATTGAATAATAATTGAAAACCAATGATGATCATCTAGGAAAATAACGGAGAATAAAGAAAGAATCCATGGAAAGATAAATCAAAAGAGTGGCCCAATTAATTAGAGATAAAATGATGGAAGATTTTAAGAGCCAAGATAGGAAAATAACTTAGAAATTCAACAGGGTGTTTGGGAGAGAGAAGCATAATAAATGAATTGGACTAATCAATAATTAAAAAATAAGGTTGATAATTTAAAAATAATCTCAATTAAAGAGGAAATTTGTGAAAGATGAATCCAATCCACTCTAAGAGTCAAAGTAGGGACAATAATTAGATGGGTAGAAATAGAAAAGCAACTATTCAAATTGGATTCCTTCCCCTTTTTCCCTTGATTTTCCTTAGAATTTTGGTAAATTTCTAGATGGAAAGAGATTTCTCTTTATGTTCATCTAAAAATGGTCCACAACAAATAACAACAACAAAATCTTAATCCCAAACTAATTGAGATCAGTTAAATGAATCATTTTTCTATATTTTGCTCTATTCTAATTTTTTTTAATAAGATGTTTTTTTTTTTTCTATATTTATTAAGTCACTTCTTTGCATAGATGCATTTATAAGTCTATGTTGTATATATCCAAATCATGCAAGTCATTCTTTCCTTAATTTATTGTCAATTGAAGCTACTTCTATTTTTGTATGAATGATTCATTTCTTATTCTACCTTTTCTTAATTACCACACATCAACTCAACTTATCTAAGCCTTTTCCCAACTACATGGGTTTGGCTACATGAATCTGCTTCCTCCATTTTATTAAATACCACATATCCATCTTAAAATTCTTGTTTATGCTACATTCATCTTTTGCATGTATATTTTTCTAACTATCTAACACTTTATGTCATAAAAATATAGCTAATCTCATGGCTATCCTATAAACTTTCTTTTCAACTTACTAGATATTTTATAATTATATAATATTCCAATTGCACTTCTTCATTTCATTCAATCTACTTTAATCTTATGGACAACATCATCCTCAATCTTTTTTTTATAAATAATTAATTCTAAATATTTAAAATGATCACTTTTGATAGTTTCATAATCTTTAATTTTTATATTATTTTTATTTTTATTTTTAATTGTATTAAATTATATTATATGTATTCTTTAGTAAATTAATTAGAAGATAGGAAGGTAGTGGATTCTAAGAGTGAAATTAGAGGACTTGATACTAATTTTTTGAGTTTCTTATCCTTTAAAGATGAAAATAGTTTTCACGGGCTTGGGGCCTTTCCTATTTTCTCTAATTTTGTCTAAAATTTTAATAATTCTTTTAGTGGAGGAAGAGTTTCTTTTTTTGATTACGTGTAGAGATAAAATATATTTTAATATAAATGTCAATCTATAATTTTTCACTTAAATAATAAAATAAGTATGCTTTTATATAAGAAACCTAAGTAAAATCAATCACCTATCATTTGTATTGTTTCAAACCTTTTTAGCTTAAGATCAAGTTTATGTGGCTTTAAAAACTTTAGTGTAAGTTAATGATAATAAATAAACTCGAATTGTAAGCTCTTCAATTTTTTTTAATTTGATGTGTAACTATTTTAGGATATTGTAACGGAAAAGAAAAAAGAAAAAAAGAAAGAAAATAAAAAAAAGAGAAATTTGGATACAAGAGATAAGAAGGGGAAAAAATATAAAAGAGCTTGGGCATAAGAAAAGAAAGAAAAAAAGAGAAGATTTTATAATTTCAAAACCTCTGCATTTTTTCTAGGAGATCAAAAAATAAAAAAAAGAGGTTTCATAAAAAAACAAGGGATTTTAGCTCTCGTCTTTCCTAAATTTTAAACTAATGAATAAATAAATTGATCTCTCTTCGTAGCAACTTTTACTCAGCTCTCCGCTCGCTCGGGTATTCAGTGGGCCGGACGGTAACTGGGTTTCAAGCTTGGGCGGTCATTGCATGAGGTTCCGGTACCAGTTTGTCAGGCCGGTCGAAATCAACGGTCTCAGCCGACCGGGCCCGGCCCCCACTCCGATATATATCCCCACCTCCGCCCAAAAACGACGAAACCGTCTCCTCTCTCTCTCTCTCTCTCTGTTCTCTAGCTTTTTATTTATTTATTTATTCTAGGGTTTCTTCAAGGCTGAACGCAATCTAGGCATGAATCGTTTCTCTCGATCGCTGATCTCAAGGGGTTCCAATCTATCCCGATCGCTTCTCTCTCTCTCTCTCTCTCTATATATATATATATATATCTCTCTCTCTCTCCCCCGATTTCTATCAGAATTTTCCAATTTTTGGGTTTGTGCTGACTGGTCTATTCATACATTTTGTTGATCTGGATCAGACCAACTTAAACTTGAAGATTTTTTTTTTAACTCTTCCAACATCTTGGTTATAAAATTCAAGCAAATTCCACTATAAACTTCTGGCTTCATTTCATGATGAAGCACCAAGAAACCGATTGAAATTTTGAGCATTCTTGGTAGCGAGTTTTCCATTTCTCCATATTTCCAACAGCGTGTTGATGGATATAAAAACCTGATGAACTAGTGAATGAGTTTTTGTGATTGTGTATTTAAGTGGGGATTCTCAAAAGGAATATAAGTGAGGCTACGTAGAAGCTTGTAAAACTAAATCAACTATGTGGGATCCCTTTCACATTTTAACTCTCATCATTTGTCCTTGGGATCCCTTTCAGCTTAGGTAAGTACACCCATAGACAATAGCAAAGAAGCGACCCTCTTTCCAATGGATGTAATGGTTTTCCATAACCAAAATGGCTTTCGTGCTTATTTACAAGGCACTCCCATTTCGAAGATCAACATCAACCATTTGCTCTTGCAATGATGGAAATTCTTAGGGAAACCTCCCTCTTTCGGATCGAGGAACAAGTGACCATCGACAAGATCTATCACCTTTGTAATTTGCGAACACACTCATTACACTAAATCACACCAAAGGCTAAAACAATAAAGTTAAACCAGTCACACTTGGAGTCCAAGCAACTGCTCCAATAGCCAGCTTTAGCATCCTTTAAACTAATGCTCCTTGTTCCACCAAAGTGCACAGGGGCCCCAGGAAAAGTTCTACATTCTTAATACATTCTTCACTGACTGTAACCCTTATGGACTTGTTAAAGACTCTACTAGTTCCCTCATCTTCCATAAATTGCAGGAAAATAGAACAAAAAGGTTATTTAATCTCAGAATTCTTTCTTTAAGGTAAATAAGTTCTAATGCATATGATAATTATCTTTTTAAATTGATTATGCAAGCATCTTTTAGCTTTTCTCCTATTATATATGTATATATATATATATATATATAGGAACGAAACAGAGTTACGATAAAGAATCTTAGAATGCCTCATATTGATATGACACTAGGAAATCTTGCAAGCAAGGATCTAAGTAAAATTATGGAAAAGAATGCACTTAGGTTCCAATTTGTGAGATATATATTGAGATAGTGAAAATGGAGAATGAGCACTTGATAAGGCCTAATGAACAATATATAAAAATTATGATACTATTGGAGCTTATATTGCATGGCCTTTGACATTTGTAATACATTTATTTCAACAATACTTTATATTTTTTTTTCTTATTTTTGACTACAATTTTATCTAATCATATCTAAATATTTACTTTATATTTTTTTTGTAGGTAGCATATGCCGGTATGGATCATAATGTACTTTGAATTTGATTATTTTTCTACATTTTTGTTATGAACTTTCACGTGCTTGTTGTTTCTCTTTGATGTGATGTATATTACAATTTTTGGATTTATTGGATTCTATTAGCATCTTTAAACAAATTTATTAAGGTAATTATTATTTAATATAGGTGGTTTTAAAGTTTTATTATACAACTATTATTGTGACGTGCCATTATTTAGTGTATAAATATATGTAACATATATACACATACACATATATGCATATACATTATATACATACATGCACACATATTTCAATAACATTTTTATTTGAAATTATCATAAAATTTTGTCACCAACATGTCGAAACATTGGTAATTCTATTTCTTGATATAGGAACATTATGAAAGAGCTTCACCAGCACTTCAAAGGGCCAACAAATATTTTTTTAATAACATTTGAAAATATTAGTAATTCCTTTTCATGATGTAATCCTCATTGTAAAAGGGTTTCACTAATATTTGGAACTATCATAAAATGTATTATTATTTATTGCATTTCTATTTTTCTTCTTATTTAAATACATTTTTTAGTGGCATTAAAAGCATTTTTGATATTTCTAAAATGCTAGTAAATTTTTAGAACATACTGTTAGATGTACCTTTTACCAACATTTAAAGGTATGGGTTTTTTATTACGTTCCTATTTTTCTTTTTACTCAAAAGCATTTTGTATTACCTAAAGATATTTACGATGTTTCAAAAATTATAGCAAGCCTTTAGAAAATATTGCTTAATATAGCTTTTAATGTGAAAAGAATCAGTAACCATAACTATTTCAAGTCTTCCATGACTTGAAGCTGCCTTTGGTATCATTTGTCAAGTTTTAAACTATAAATCCAGTCATTACAGTGTGAAAAGAAGCCATCATAGACGTAGACTTGCCTTTATTTACTTGGAAGCTTCTGCCCTCATTTTCCAAGCGGACAAACGTAGACTTGACCATTCCATATGATTGATGGTGGCCACCATGTCAAAGTCCATGGTGACAGGAAGGTGGGTATCTCGTTTGGGACGCGGTCGCAGCAGTATGGACAACGGAGACGGAGGAAGGCCGGCTCTACGTAGGGAGCAAAGATACATCGGAAATAGCAAATATATCACAATTCCTAGCAGTGATAGACAGCTGGACCGCAGTGAAACAGAAAAAGAAAAAAAAGGGCTGCGAAAGACTAATTCAAAATTAGCTTTTTTGACTTAGTGTTTCTCAAACAAAGCTGTAAATTTTTCTTTTTATGTAATTAATATTAATGCTCTATTTTATATATCATGTTAATATAATATTACATTGGATATTATTAAGCCATATTATATAATATAATTGTTATACCATTATATTATATTATTATAATATTTTATTACATTACTTTATATTATGTTCTATTATATATTCCTTGTATAATATTAGTTTTCATATACATCAATACAATATTATTAGCACAAGTGATAAAATAATATTATGTAATGTGATAATCAGCTGATGGACAATCCATATTATTGCGCTTTTAGGTCTTGGATTGAGCTTGCACCTGGTGCCATTTGTAATGATTTCAGTTCTCAATAAAAAAAAGCTACTTAAAAATGTGATATTGGAGCTATATTGGAGCTTTATCACCTTGTATACATATTAAGATCTCTTCCAACATTTGATTGATGTGGGAGTAAATGTACAAGTGCTCATATTTGTTGCAGAAAATTCAACAACTACAACTATTTCAAGTCTTCTATGACTTGAAACTGCCTTTGGTAGCATTTGTCAAAGTTTTGAACTATAACTCTAGCAAAGTCATTGTACGTTAGAAAGAAGTCATCATAAATTTTGCATGAACTTTTGCCTTTAATTTTCAGCATTTGTGGTTGGAATTTGCTTGGAAGCTTATATATAGAAATTAATTTTTAAAAGTTTAAGTCTTTTTATTTTAATAATGCTACAATAATAATGTGTCTAACAACTAGAATTAATTCTTTGAAGCCAAGCTATTTAATTTACATAATGCAAAAGCAATGCAGCATTTTTCCTCTCAAAAAGTTTTATTTAAGCCAATAAGTATTCAAAATATCTTTATATGATTATCACAGACTTTTTCTTAACTAAGCATCGATAACACACTACAATAAGCTGATGAGCAACCCATGTTATCATCTTTTAGGTTTAGAACCAAACTTGCTCTACTATCATTTATAATGATTTAAGTTCTCAATCAAAAAAAAAAAAAAAACTTAAAAAGAGCTTTACCATCGTGTAAACACATCAAAAGCTCTTGCAGCATTTGATTGATATGGGAGTAAAGGAGCACATGTACAAGTGCTCATATTCAATGTGATACAATTATCTCAAGCATAGTTGTCAGAATCAGATCTGGCCGATTTGATCGGTTGAACCGGGATCCGAAGGCCAAGCCGGTCCGGTTTCAATATAAAACTGAATGTGTAAGTGATCCTGAATAATCTGGTTAATCTATCCGGTTAACCCATGAACCGGTCAATCCAATCCAAATCGGTTCGGATCACGGGTTTTATTATCATATTAATCTTGAATTTTTTTTATTAAAAATTAATTTTTATTAATATAATTATATTTTTATATTAATATAATTGATCGATGGTTGAATCAATATCCAATGGTTAAACTAGTGATCCGATAATCCAAGCTTTTGATTGGGTCAATGTTCAAATCGGATCTATCAACTATGATCTCAAGTCTTCCATGGCTTGAAAACTGCCTTTGGTGTCGTTCGCCAAGTTTTGAACTATAAGTCCAGTCATTATAGTGTGAAAAGAAGTCATCATAAATAATTTTGCCTTTTTTTGTCCGCATTTGCCGTTGGAATTTACCCGGAAACTTCTGCCCTTATTTTTTAAGCTTTATTTATTAATGGACAAACGTAGACTTTGTCTTGTCCTTGAGTCATATAGGAAACGACGCGCAACAAAGATCACGCGCAATAATTGCGCCCCTGCAGCTGCGCACGTTTAAAAATAGTTTTATGATGCCACCATGTCAAAGTCCACGGCTGATGGCAAGGTGGGGTGATGGAGACGGGCAAAAGCCGGCTCTACATGGGGGTAGAAAAGATACTTCGGCAGCGTTTGGATGCTGGCCTGAAATAGGACCTTATTCCAACTTATTTTCTCAAACATCCTAAAAAAGAGAATGGGCCCTATGAGACTGACTATTTCAGTCAATCCTTTTTATTTCTATTTCTTATTCCATAATATCTAATGGAATAGTTTCTATTACCACTGCAGCTATTCCAGAGGCACCGATGAAATTAAATTAAATAAATTAAATAAATTTATTTATATCATTTAAATAAATTAAATAAGTTTATTTATAATACAATTTAAAATTAAATAAATTATTAATTAAAAATAATAAATTAAGTATGTTATTTTTTTTCTTTATTAATATAAAAAAATTTATTAAGTATGTTCTTATATTATTTTATGAATAGTAATTAATTTATTACCTTATTTATTAATAAATAATAATTTATTCAATTCATTTTAAAAAATAAAAATTGATAAAACATTTTTATTGGAAGGGATATCTTTGGAATTTCAGAAAAATTCTTCATCTATTCCTACTTGAATACATGTTTATTCCCATGTCATCCAAACATCATTTGGAATAACACTGCATTAATTACACTAGAATAACATGGAATACCAGATTTTGATCCAAACAAAAATATGGAATAACAAAAGGAATAAGCTATTCTTATGGAATTCGTATCCCTATTCCTATAATAACTTTTTAACATCCAAATGCAGCCTTCGAGAATAACAAATATATCATAAATTCCTTACATTGATAGGCAGCTGGACCGCAATGAAACATAAAAAAATCGAAAGATTAATTTAAAATTTTAGATTTTTTGAGTTAGTGCTCCTCAGCCAATACCGTACTTAATTTTTTTTACGTAATTAGTATTAGTGCTCTATTTTATATATTATATTAATATAATATTATTACATATTATTAAGCCATATTATAATATATTTTTATAATATTATATATATTATAATATTATATTACATACTTTATATTGTGTTCTATTATATATTCTTTGTATTGATCATATTAGTTTTCATATACATTAAAACAATATTATTAGCGCAAGTGATAAAATAATATTATGTAATGTGATATCACAACAATCTTAATATTGATTTAAAAATTATTAATATTATTAAATCATTTTTTACTCTATTATATCAGATTATATGGTTCATAAATTTATATTGCTAACGTTATAGTAATATATTGTTATTATATTGTTTATCTATTATATTATCTCAATAATCTTTATCATAATAATATTAATAATATTCAAAAATCATTCCTGATTTTGTTACGACGATCAAACTTAGAGCTAAGACGGAAAACTAGATCAGGGTCCCTAGGGTTAATTCCCTCGAAACGGGATCCTTGGCTCCTAGTTGAGAAAACCTCGCCCATTTTAATTTTTCAATTTCCATGGTACATACCCGTCTGTGAACTCATAGGCATATGCGATTGCTCTTAGGTGCATCATTGCAAAGCTTTTTAAGCAGCAATATTTGTACATGTGTATGCAAAACAAAAGATGAAGGAATTAATTTTCTGCTTATAGACTCGCTTCATTGGTGGGTATTTATCAATTAGATGAAAGTGAGGTGATATTCAGGATGGAATGGGTCCTTTGCTTTGCCTGAACAGTCGTAAGCTTTATGCATTTCGAACAACTCATGTCATAGAATTATTAAGTCTAGGGTCACTACTGCATAATGATCTCCTTTTTTTTTTTTTTTTTGGAAATGTGGCATTTAAACTAGGAAATACTGCTAATAATCCAAACCTCTACAGAAATTAATTCCATGAAGCCAAGTCTTTCAAACATGTACATAAATTAATTCTTGGAAGTCAAGTCATTCCACTTTAGGGATGCTAGCAGCGCAACGGGTCAAGCAGGCAGAATTAATTCCTTAAAGTCAAGCCATCCTATTGTAATAATGCTACAACATTGCAGTATTTGTTTACCCTATCAGTACGTTTTATTTAAGCTGATAAGTACTCAATATCCCTTTATATCATTATTACATAGTTTTCCTATCAAAGCATTGACAACATACTGTGAATCAGATTGGTCGGTCGAATCAATCCAATCAAAAATTGATCATCAGTCCGGTCTGATTTATTAAAATTAACTTTTATATGTTACAATAAAAATCAAAAAAACTAATTGAACCAATCGACTTTCGAAGAACCGGTTCAATTCCGATTTTTAAACTTTTAATTTTGATACATAAAATTAGAATTAGAATTTTTTTTTTTATTTTTTTATATGGATTGATATTTATATTTTATAATTTTTATATTATTAAATTAAAAATTAATTATGATATCATTCGGTTTGATCATACTGGTTTATTTGATCGAACCGATTGACCCATGACCCAAATGTTAAGCCGGTTTGTTATCCGATCCTATTCTCAAAACATTGTTGTGATCAGCTCATGAATGGTCTCAAAGGATACTTATTGCAGTATACCCGATCACATAAGCCTTGGATTGAGTTTGCCATGCCATTTTTAATGACTTGAGATCCTCAGTCAAAAATGCCACTTAAGAAGGTGTTGTTTGAGCTTTATCACCCCAAGTATCAAGGTCTCTCCCAATGTATAATTAATATGGGTGTAAATGAGCGCCTTTGTATTAGATGTGGAAACAGTCAACAGCTGCAACTATTCCAAGTCTTCCATGACTTGGAACTGGTCCCAGTGGCAATACCATTCGTCAAGTTTGGAACCATTAGTCCAAGCAAATCCATTGCGGTGGGGAAAAGAAGCAGCCATCAAATACCGTTAAGGACTTTTGCCTTCGTTCTTCAATATTGGTGGCTGAAACTTGTTTGGAAGCTTCTGCTCTCATTTTCCAAGAAAGAATTCAATTAGAGGTCAATTTAGTGGTTGGTCACGGACGGCAATGGAACATATTTTTTTGCCTTGCTTCAAATCACTATAAATAATCCCATCTGCTTTATCTCACAGCAAGTTGCTTCATGGATCCAAAAGGAACCCAATTTCTTCTTTTGTTCTTTATTTTTCTGTGCACTCAAGGAAGCAAATTTAATGGAGATTCTATCCCAGGCTGCATACCGATTGAAAGGAGTGCGCTTCTTGAGTTCAAAGAAGGTCTCCAAGTTCCCACCAACAGACTGTCATCTTGGGTGGGTGAGGAGTGCTGTACTTGGGAAGGCGTGACATGTGACAACCGGACTGGCCATGTTGTCAAGCTTGATCTCCACAACCCACATTTACTCTCAAGGAGTGGGATCTTTTCAAGACAATTGGTCCCTTGGAGGTGAGTTAAGGCCTTCATTGCTTGATCTGAAACATCTAAATTACCTTGACCTGAGCATGAACAATTTTGGAGGAATTCGTATCCCAAAATTCTTGGGCTCATTCCATCAGCTCAAATATCTGAACCTCTCTACAGCTGGTTTGGCTGGACTAATCCCACACCAGCTTGGGAATCTATCGAGCCTACAATATCTTGACTTATCCAGTGACATTGGTAGCGACTTCAGAGTTTCATTCAATAAAATCAGCATTGATAATGCCCGCTGGATTTCTCATCTTTCTTCTCTACGATATCTCAACATGGATTCTGTGAATGTCAAAGATGGTGCTAACTGGCTGCAAGCACTAAACATGCTCCCTTCTATTGTTGAGATAAAGTTATATGGTTGTGGCATCCGCACCATTCCACTCTCTCTTTCACATGTGAACTTTACTTCACTTTCTGTTCTTGACCTTTCTGGTAATTCCATTGATTCGGCAATGCCTGGTTGGCTGTTCAACATAAGTAGCCTTGAGTGCCTATATCTCGGCGGAGGTTTTAGCCGTGTTTTCATTCCACCAGCAATTAAAAATTTAGCTTCACTCAAGGAACTTGATCTATCCTTTATTCCATCTCTAGAAGGCAAAATCCCTTCTGAACTTGGGGGTCTATGTAAACTGCAGTATCTAGACTTGTCATTCACTAATATTAGCAAGAAATTGCAAGAATTTGATGAAGTTTTTTCTGGATGCATCAAAAGCAGCTTAGAGACTCTAAAAATGTTGTACAGCCAGGTTAGTGGTTATCTACCAGATTTGTTGTGGGACTTAAGGAAGCTCAATATCTCGATTTGTCTGACAACTCAATTTCTGGTCCTATTCCCGCATCACTTGGAAGGCTGTCATCACTGCAACAATTAGATCTTTCCCTTAATAGGCTGAATGGTACTCCTCCAGGAAGTCTTGGAAGACTGTCATCACTGCAAACATTAGATCTTTCCGGAAATGAGCTGAATGGCACTCTCCCAAGAAGTCTTGGAAGATTAGCAGAGATAGTCGAGTTGGGCCTTGGCTCCAATTTTTTGGATGGTGTCATATCGGAAGAACACTTTGCTAATCTCACCAAACTGAAGGATCTAGATTTGTCATATAATCAATTAATTCTGAAGGTAGGGCCTGATTGGATCCCCCCTTTTCAGCTTCAATCATTACGTATTAGTTACTGCAAGCTGGGACCTCGATTCCCAGCATGGCTCCGGATGCAAGAAAATATTTCCGGACTTCTCATGTCTAGCACAGGAATTTCAGACACCATGCCAGATTGGTTTTGGAGGTCATTTTCTCGAATAGAAATGTTGGATATCTCCAGCAATGGAATCAGTGGCAGTCTACCAGATCTAACAGACTTCAACCTTTTTTATTTTGATGTGAGTTCTAACTACTTTGAGGGTCCTTTGCCAAATTTTCCTTCTTCCGTGATTGTATTACTCCTATCAAACAATTCATTTTCAGGAGTTATTCATCTTGGCAATGGCAAAAGCATGACTAGTTTGCAAGCTCTCTCCCTTTCCAGAAATAAATTAAGTGGTGAAATTCCCTCGTCTCTTTGTCAGCCGGACTTGTATGTTCTTGATCTTTCAGAAAACCTCTTGGCGGGTGAGATCCCTAATTGCTGGAACCGCTCTTCCCATATCATGGTCATGGATTTTTCAAGAAACAAGTTATCTGGAAGCATTCCTCCTTCTATATGTTCACAAGGGAATCTTCGGTCATTGCATTTGAGTAACAATAATCTATCAGGAGAATTTCCTTTATCCTGAAGGGTTGTGGGAGTTTGGTTACACTTGATCTTGGACAGAATGGATTCACAGGAACATTACCTACTTGGATCGGAGAAAGTTTGCTCTCTTTGAAAATCTTTCGATTGCGATCAAACAAGCTTGTTGGAAATATTCCTTCTAATTTATCAAGACTAAGTGCTCTTCAAATCCTAGATCTTGCTTGTAACAATTTATCAGGAAGCATCCCTTTGAGCTTTGGAAACTTTACTGCCATGAAAGTGTCTCAGGAGCATGATAGAAACATGTTATCTGGATTTGCTTCTTGGTATGAGGAAAACATGCAAGTGACCATAAAAGCAACATACTTCAAGTATGACACATTGCTTTCATATGTGATCATTATGGACCTTTCAAATAATAACTTGTCTGGAAGGATACCAGAAAAACTGACCAGCCTTCTTGGATTGGTGAGCTTAAACTTATCTGGAAATCATTTGATAGGAGAGATACCGAAAAAGATCAGTGCATTGCAGTGGTTGGAGTCACTTGACTTGGCAAGAAACAATCTTTCTGGTGGAATTCCTTCAAGTATGATTGCCCTAACTTTCTTGAGTTATTTGAACTTGTCATGTAACAACTTGTCAGGAAAAATCCCATCAGGTAATCAATTTGATACCTTCACTGACCCATCTATTTATGCTGATAATCCTGGTCTTTATGGGTTCCCATTAACTCAAAAGTCCAAAGATGAAGAGACAAAGGATGGACAAAATGACAATGCCATGGATGAAGAAGGATCTGAAATGAAGTGGGTTTATTTGGGTATGGGGCCAGGATTTGTGGTCGGTTTTTGGTCAGTTTTTGGTCCATTATTGTTCATCAAGAGATGGAGAGAAGCCTATTTTCGATTTATAGATAAGGTGTATGATATCGTTTACGTAGCCCTGGCACTGGCTTTCATCAAGTTTAAAGAACATCATATTGGAGCTCGTGGATGATCATTTGTAACCTTGACCTATGTTGCATAATTTTTTCTTTTTTTTCAAGGAAAGTGTTTGTAGTTGTTTTTCATAATGTATTATTATATGTACTAGCTACTCACATCCCCCCTTGTACCTGCACTACACTAATTTAATAGTTTGTTTAAAATTAATGGACCTAGCTTGTCAAGAGATGACTACTAATTAATTAAAGATTTGGGTCTATGAAATCTAGCACAAGAAATAGTGTAAGGAAAAAAAAAGGACTTCCCCACCCGTCAATCTGGTATGAGTATTCAATGCACTAAAATCAAAATCTTCATTCTTTTTAGTTCAATTCTTTCTTTGGTGAAGGATGCTCGTAATGGACCAGACAAGATTTATATAAGGAATGCAGGTACATCAGAGCCATATCTTTAATTTGTGATTCATTGCATTTAGAATATGTGTGTGTTGATTTTCTCTTGTCATACTTCTCTCTACCAATTTGTTTGAGAATATCATTATATTTGAATTCCACCTATCCTATTTTTGTTCTGGCAAATGAGCTTAACAATGATGTTAAGAAGGACATCAACAAGGGGTTACTTGTTAACGAAGTTGAAGCTCATGCATGGAAGGAGTTGAGGCTCCATCCTCTTCTAAAGTATGTAAAGTTTCTGCAAATCTCTTGTTAAAAAGTATTATTTTGTTTGAGCATTCAAGTGCAAGGCATTGGATTATGATGTAGATCATCTTTACTGCTTTCTTTGCTAATAGATAATATTATCTTGAATCTCATCGTTTTGATTTTTAGTTCCATTATCTGGCTGCATTCTTACTTCTCCTACATGCAATGGCTTAGTTGTTCAATTCATTCTCTCAAGCACTTGTATTTCAGAACATATTTCAGCTCAGTGGTCCTATGCTAGCATCAGAATGGAAGGGAAGAAGTGTGTGCACTCAGCCATTTTTCTGTTGTCCAAAAACTTGATGGGGGGTATATTTCCAATGGGTTTCACAAAGAAAGTTTCTGAGATTTCAAAAGTTGGAGCAAATGTTTTTGTGCTAGAGAGTAGGTTCATCGTTTTTGTTATCTTTTATACCCATTCTTTTGTTGCTTTTCTTGAGTGTCATTTATACTGCTGGTTTGCATTCGCTCAAGTTGGTATTTTGCATGATCTGCTACGATGAAAGAGACTTGTTAAATTATTTGATGATTGAATTGCACAAATTGGATAGTGATGTCTAGTTGGGCACAATATTTCAAGCATCGACCTTGATGTTCTTCTCCACCAAGCTCAGGTTTGGCTATTGTATGAAGCTTATTATCTTAATTAGTATTCTTCAATTCAAAAGTTACATGTCTGAAGCCCCTATTCCCATTATCAAATTGATTCGAGTAAATTTATGTCCAAGATGTTAGGAAACGGACTTAAAGGTACATTACTGGACCAACATTTTTGAGCTGGAATTGTTTCACATTATCACATTTTTGAGAGAAGATCACTACAAGAAAAATTGACTTTTGCCTACGATTTTTTTGTAGGGAAAGATAGAAAAATAGTAGGAAAAGCCTTTCCCTACGATTTTTCGCAGGCAAAAGTTAAAAAAGTCGTAAGCAAAAGTGCGTCGAAAAAGCCTTTGCCTATGACTTTTATAAATCATAGCAAAGAGTAGACCTTTTCCCTACGATTTTTTTGTAGGTAAAGAAAATATTTGTAGGGAAAGAGTGACCAAAATTTAAAATTTAAATTTAAATTTTAAAAACTTTTGCCTACAAAATAAAAATCGTAGGAAAAAATCAAAAAAAAATTTTTTTTATCCACATCTTTCCCTATGATTTCTCTTAAAATCATAGGGAAAAGTTGGTTAATAATAATTTTTAATGATTTCTTTCCCTACGAAAAATCCTAAAATCGTAGGGAAAAGTCAACTAATAATAATTTTTATTAATTTTTTTCCTATGAAAAACCCTAAAATTATAGGAAAAATTAAGAAAAATAATTTTTTATCCACATCTTTCCCTATGAAATTTTCTAAAATCGTAGGGAAAAATAGTATTTTTTAAAATGTCTTTACCTACGAGAAAAATAAATCCTAGGAAAAAGTTATTAAATTATTATTTTTAATCATTTTTATCTGTAAAAATAAATTAAATCATAGAAAAAATAATAAATAATATTTTTTTCTTCTTTTCCCTGCAAAATATATCTAAAATTGTAAGAAAAAATTATATTTATTCTATTTTAAATTATTTAATATTTTAAAATTATATTTCAATTTTAAATTTTTTTTTTATTTTACATATTTATTTAAATAGAATATAATATGTTGTTTTATTTTTTTTAAATATTAAAAACCGTATCAATTTTTTGCCGGATTCTTAACCTTTTTTTTTTGTTGCAAGACTTTACTAGGATAGTGCCCTACTAAAAAGGTAGGGCTTAATTAAATATGATGAAAAAAGTGACACATCAAAATAGACAATCATTAACTAAAATTAGCTTATACATGCTATTTTATTAATTCATACAATGAAATAAAAGCAATCACACCCAAAGGATCAACGACAGCTTCATTTTAATCTTCTGCGCGTCATGCATCCGAATCGCGCCCTCCTATGCTATGGTTGTGAAGGATTCTGGTCTTAATTTCTTGGCTGCAGAGGTGGCGGTGTTGACTTGTTTTGGTTCTTTACTTGGAATTTTGTATGGCTGAGTCTTGAAGCAACCACGCTGGGAGCTGATGATGCCTATTGCTATTTGCTGGCCAAGCAGCCAGTGGAAGACCACCAGCCTTCGTGGGTTCTATTTGCTGCTGGCTCTTGCAAGGGCTGGGAGGTGCTTGTGATGGCCGTTGAGATTGCTGAGAGTCTGCTGGTTGGGGAGGAGGAGCCGCTGGAGGTGATTGACAAATGTGCTGTGATTGATGCTGCTACTGCTGCAGTTGCAATAACCTCAATGAGACAGGATCGATATCTAATTCTCAAAAATATAATAATATCGTTGGGTGGGTGAAGGTTGTTTGATAAAAATAAAAATCAATTAAGAGATAAGCATGCAGGTCATTGAACAACTTACGAATGCATTAGGATTATAGTCTACAACTTATGAATGTATTAAGATCCAATGTAGGATAGGAGAGGTAGGTTTTGTAAGCTCAATACGCATTCATGTGAAAAAATATATATTGTGGCCTGTTACTGTAAGAATGAGATCCAAAAGGAGGCATGTTTTGAGTGCACAAAACTGCATCACAAAATGCAGAATGGAGTGTCTTGAGTCCAAGGACTCTCACCTAAATATCTATAAATGCATACATAAATAAATATACAAATATATATAGAAAAAATTTAAATAGCAATATCTAAGGCTTCTGGAGTGGATCCCACGCAATCTACAACATGCTCTTACTGTCAACTTGGAACCAGAAATAGAGAAGGAAAGAAATTGGAGATGAAAGACTAATTAATAATAATGAAAATATAACAACACATTATTGCTCAAAGTTCACTTTATGTGGGCATTATGTTGTCATTGTTGACAAAATAAACCACCATACCTTGTTAACCAATGTTGCTGGAAAAGCATACGCATGCACTGGACATGTAAAGTATTGGAGGATAGGGCACAATCCCTCATAAGGCATGACAAGGAAAGAAGAAACTTGAGTTGCAAGGAGTAAACATCGATTGGATTTGACATTGCATAACTTACCACAAACTACAATCGAGCATTCCTTCTCTACACCTACAGGTTTGACATTGCAGAACCACCAATAATGGATCATTTCTTGGTCTCATCTACCCAAAAACAAAAGATAAATGAAACAAATCAATGTCAATTCTTGTTAACAGAAACAAAAATGATTGAGGATCAAATGCATGGAATGATGTAGTAGCATGCAGATGGTATGCATGAGCCAATGCGGACTGCTTATTTGTTATCATTCTCAGCAATCTGTTTCAACATCAGCAGCTTCTCAATTTATTGAGGTCAGTGTGTGTGAGAGAGAGAGAGAGAGACAGAGAGACCTTGCTCCTTAGGTACATGTTGTCATTTTGCAACTCCATCTCCTAAGAAATAATGAAATTAGGGTGTAACAGAACCAAACAAAATAATGAGAACTCGAAATGCTTTTAAATAATCAAGCAACCAGATACTTTTGCGGGCATACATAACATAAGTAACAATATCACAAAAGCTGTGTATTGTTATAAAAAGATGGCTTTGAGGATCTTAAAAAGCATTCTATGGTGGCAAGATAAAATAGATCATAATTAATGTTGAAGAAATAAAGGTTATTCCAAACAATAAAGTATAGAATTGGTTGATTGAAATGGTAAATGAACTTAAAGAATATGCACTCATAAGTCTTTTAACAAGATATGAATAAGCTGAATATGAAACTATGAATGTCAAGAAAAAGCAATTTTTGCAGCCTTTGAACCTGAAATATAATGATATTTATTATGTTATACAGGTTCTACAAATTAAAAATTACATAACTAGAGCATCTTAGGTTTATACTCCATGGTACAGGAAAAGATATTACAGAAAATAACAGCTAGAAAAGAATATAATGGATGTTTTCAAGTTAAAAAATTCCTAATATCACATGCTTAATGTAAAACAAGGAAGAAGCCTGTATAACACTATGCGAGCTCTTGAAATCCTCTAGAAAAGCAAGAAGTGAAGGCAGAAAAACATAGGAAAAGACAAAAAACAAAGAAAACAGGTCACAACATGAGGAATGAATAATTAGAACAGTCAGTATTCAATAATCCAACATTAGAACCACAAGAAAAGGACCATTATCAATGAAAGTTTCCAAAAGTAGCACATAAAATCCAAAAATGAAATCATCCAATGTGAGAGAACACTTTGCCATGCAAATGAAACAACACCCTTCACCATTTTTTTTGGCTAAACAAGCATAAAGAAACAGTTGAATAACCAAGAAACAGAAGATGGAAAATCTCCAGAATTCATCCTTCTTGCACCAGGTATTCCGAGGGCCAGGGACCAGCGATGATGGGAGTTAGAGCATCTCG
>UESW01002017.1:0-63715 GCA_900491605.1 Calamus simplicifolius | reverse complement strand
TGTAATTGTAGTATTGTAATGCTTTTTTGGTCTGTAACACGATCCCTATAGTTCCTGTGGCATGTTATGACATCCTGAGAGTCATAACTCGGTCCATTAGCAAAGGGTATTGCTAATAGGAGGGTTTAATACCTTTAGTTTCATGTCCTTCATTGTTTTTATGCACAAATGTCATATTCTTTTAACTAGGATATTATACCTTCTAAACTCGGGTGTCATCATATTATTTTGGCATACATCAAGTGTTATACCATGACCCTATAGCTTTGATATCATCATTTTACAACTCGAGTATCGTAAGTTATTTTCTGGGATATCGTAAGTTCATTCCTTAATAGTTTCAGTTAGGGTGTTGTAAAATGAGAACTGGAGTGTCGCAACAGTTTTTCTGGGGTATCGTAATGATGACTTCATTTTATATTTCCGATGTCATTAGTTCCTGGCTTAGTAGTTATAGCTAGGGTAACGTCATTTTACAGCTAGAGTATCATAAGTTATTTTCTGGAGTGTCGTAAGTTGTTTTCTCTGTTGGGGAGCGCGGAATACCTCCAAGATCACGGCTATAGCGTATATGAGTAATACAAAAAACTTTTACCATTCTAATCTATGAGTATAAGATCATACCTTCAGATTTGAACTTTGAACACTTTGATTCGATTGCTCGACCTCAACCTTTTAGCCTTCCGCCGTATTCCCAAAAATACCTTCCTTCTCTCACAAGATGGTGGGATCTCTCGGCCGACCTAGGGTTTCTTGTTTTTTTTTTCCTAACAACGTTAACCCTAGCAACCAACTAAGAGGGTATTTATAGGGCTACAACAGGGACCAATAGGCAAATATAAAAAGGACTTTCCACGTAATTAAATCTCCAATCCTACCCCGGGTTAGGATTCAATTACGTAAATTACAATTCATTCCACTAAAGAATTATAATTGTACTCCTAATCATATTCGAATTTATATTTTCGAGCCTTTAATATTAAATACTTATTATCTCCCCACGTTAAGATTACAGATATCCACCAATTAAATTTAATTACTGATAATATAATTTAATTGGCTATTATTATCCTTGAGACTTATCCACTTAACTTATTTGATGTATCAGATTCAAAATTCACTTGCAAGATTTGATACAATCAAAACTTATAAGCTTTCTCAAGGGATATCATCAATCCAAATTAACAGGACGTGGATTCCTTCAACTATTAATATTCACACATATATAATGTTATTGCCCAACCCACTGAGTTTATTGACTCATATAGAATCTCACTCTATGTGTAATCAAAGCAATAATCACTACATACACGTGTCTAGAAATAGAATTCGATTAAGAGCATAAGTAATCATAATATTCATGAGTTTTAAATTATTTTATAAAGTCAATATAAAATAATTAACTCAACTGGGTCCTGTTCAATACACACAAAGTGTACTAGCACAAATAGTTAGAATAAACCATTCCCCGTAGTAAGAGAGACCTACTAAAAATTTATGCTACAGTTCTACTGATGGTGTGTCCAATTCCATCTAAAATATGAACAATAAACTTGTATTCCAAAAGAACGATGATCTAGTCTTCTGTGTGTAAGCCATACTCTACACACTAGATCAAATACTCTTTGTAAATACTAGACACATGCACATATATAGTAAATGAAACACATTGCTCAAAATGAATTCTCATTAAAATATAAAGACATAACATAAAGCATATCTTTTAGTCTATATCTCTATCAATTTTCTGGGGTATCGTAAGTTGTTTTCTTAGGTATCGTAAGGTCTTACATTAACAGTTTCAGCTAGGATGTCGTAACAGTTTTTCTGAGGTATTATAAGTTTCATAGTCATCATCTTCGATATTTTGGTACTCTATTTGCTGCTAGAGTGTCATCATTTGACAGCTCGGGTGTCGTAAGTTATTTTATGGGGTGTCGTAAGTTCTTGTAAGTTCATGCCTTAACAGTTTCAGCTAGGGTATTAATATGTGAACCTTGGTATCGTTAGGCCCTGCCTTAATGTCTTATGAATTGGTGTCGTTATTTTACAGCTACGGTGTCATAATAAATTGGGGTATCGTGACTTCTGAACTTAGGTGTCGTAAGTTCATGTCTTTAGCTGTTAATGGGTATCATGGTTTTTAACTGGAGAGTCGTTTGTCTTTAAGTGGGGTGTCATAGGTTTATAACTGCAGTGTCGTAATATTTTTTTGGCCTATAACACAATCCATATTGCTCTTGTGGCATATTACGATATACATGGAGCCATTATTCATACCATAGATGGCATATATTCCTGGTATCTAGGATTCAAACATAACTGGGGTATCGTATTTCTTTAACTGAGGTATCATATTTCTTTAACCTGGGTGTCGTAATGTTTTTGTCAAGATAAATTGATAGCTAAATCTATGGATATCAATGTTTACGACTGTGTGTCTATATTTCCATAGATGATTTAAAATTATAGATCTTTGTGAATTCGAACATACTCCCAGCTGTGTACCTTCACCCATCACTCAAAATGCAGGGGATGATACTGTTATTTCTCAAACTGGAATAGAATTCAATTTAGCAGATGATGTATATAGTTTCTATAATGGATATGCAAAAAGAGTTGGTTTTGGAATCACAACAGAGTGTAGTAGGGCCAACTACAACAAACAACTTTGCTTCAAGCACCTGGCATGTTGGAGGCAAGAAAAATCTAGAAAAATAGAGAAGAGAATGAATCCTAAGGATACTGACAAAGTTGATTGTAAGGCATCCATAAAAGCAAGACTGAATTCTATAAGTGGTAAGTGGATATTGGTTGAGGTTTCTCTAGAACATAACCATCGGATGTTCATAACATCAATAAGTTATCTACGGTTCCATAGGAGGATCAACACACCAAAAAAGGCAGATATCAGTAATTTACATGCTGTGAATGTGCCCAAACTCAGATATACTCTACCATAGCAAGAAGAAGAGGGGGTAGAAGACAATTAAATTTCAAAGAGAAGGATGCTCGTAATTTTCTTTATCGCAAATGTCAGTCTCAGCTGAAAAAAGGAGATGCTCAGTCGATGGTAATCCATTTCACCGAAATGCAAGTAAGAAATCTTAATTTCTTCTATACCTTAGACCTTAATGATAATGGTCAGCTCAGATCTATCTTCTGGATTCACCCAAGGTCAAGATCGGCATGCACATACATTGATGATGTTCTAAGCTTTGACTCAACCTACTTGATAAATAGATATCAAATGCCTTTTTTCCATTTGTCGAGATCAACCATCATGGACAGTCCACATTGCTTGGTTGCACATTGTTGTCTGATGAGAGGATTGAGACATATAAATGGGTTTTTCATTCATGGCTGGATGCAAATGGTGGTCAAGCACTTAATGCCATAATAACTGATCAAGATAAGGCAATTGAGGTTGCTGTTAGGGAGGTTTTTTCTAACACACGACATCGATTTTATCTTTGGCATAGATTGAAGAAGATGCCTGAAAAGACTGGCCATATTTCATAGCAAATCTTAAATTTATGGTTGATTTCGATGAGGTGATATATGATTTACTGACCATATAGTCATTCGAGGAAAGGTGAGCACATCTTATGGAGAAATATGAAGAATGAAAGGCTATAGATTGGTTAAATGGCCTTTATGAATGTCAGGATAAATAGGTCCCAGTTTACCTTAAGGATACATTCTTCGCAGGTTTGTAGAACATTGTGTTTGGTTTATGTTTATGTTCAATGCAATTCTTTTTTTGACATAATTATGTACAGGGAAGTCATCTTTACAAAGGAGCAAGGGTATCAATCACTTCTTCGATGGGTTTATAAAATTCAAGACTACACTGACGGAGTTCATTGATAAGTATGAAGATGCCTTAGAGAAAAGGTACAAGGCAAAAAATAAGAGATAATAGGACATTGCAAACGAATATTTTTCTAAAGACATCCTCACCTTTTAAGAGGCAAGCAGCAGGAAAGTATACAAGGCACATTTTCAAAAAAATTTAGAATGATATCCTTGAAATGACTGCATCAAATACTAAATTAATCAAGGATGCTGACAACTATTATGTATATTCTATAAAGTCATATAAAAGGATTGAAGTCGATGGAATCGGCAAGGAGATGATAAAAGATTATGTCGTGTCATATAGCAAAAATTTTGAGATGTTCAATGCCAGTGTCGATCCTTTCAGTTCAAGGGTTACCTGTGTAAGCATGCCTTGTTGGTTCTTTATCAAAGCGACGTATTTCGTTTACCAGATAAGTACTTATTAAAGAGATGGTACAAGGACATTAAATACCAATTTGATGATTTCAACTGCAATAATGAAGGTTGTGATAAAAACATACGAAAATCATGGTACGCGATCATATTTTTTTTATTTTAAATATCTTATTATATGTTTTTGATAAAATTATGTTATTGATTGTAGATATGCTTTGCTGAGTTATCGGATGATGAAGCTTGCAGAGATGGCCTCCATATCTAAAGATGTATTTAATTTAGTGATGGATGATCTAACACCAATATTTAAAAGTGCCATGATTGCTAACTGCATAGCTAAGGCAAATACACAACTTGTAAGATCCTGAGCAAATTAGGACAAAAGGTTGGCCAAGAGAGCACATATTAAAGAGTGAAGTCGAGAAGAAGTCAAAGAGATCAAGAAAAAATATGGTCAAGGCATCCGTTGATGCTCCTCCAATACAAAATGAAATAAGAGCTAGTTCAAGCAATAAACAGACTTGTATGCAGTCAACTAACACCATAGAGGATATGAAAAGAATTGTACCATCTTTCGAAACATTGATGGACGAGTTTGATGCTTATGTATTAAGTCAACTAATACAGGAGAATATATAAAAAATTTTGCCATCAAATTTAAAGCACGAATGTTGTAGCTTTGTAACTAGGACATCTTAGTCGTAAATCTAGAGTGTCGTAACTCTTTTTTTGGCCAATTTCCTCCTTAGGATATCGTAAGTCTCATCTACAACGTTCGTTTTAAGGATGGATATCATAGGTTTGTAACTAGGATATCTTAATATTTTAACTTCGTATATCTTTTTTTGGGCGATTTTCTTCTTGGGATGTTGCAAGTCACATCTCCAGCATTCGTTTTAAGCATGGGTGTCATAGGTTTGTAACTAGAGTATCTTAATATTTTAACTGGGGTGTCGTAGCTCTTTTTTTGATCGATTTTCTTCTTGAGATGTCGTAAGTCTCATCTCCAGCGTTCGTTTTAAGCACGGGTGTCGTAGCTTTGTAACTATGGTGTTTTAGTCATAAATGTAGGATGTCGTAGCTCTTTTTTAGACCAATTTCCTCCTGGATGTTGTAAAGCATATCCATTCAGCGTGCATTTAAAGCATGGGTGATGCTTGGCTGATTGAAGGATTGAAAAGTGCTCATCTCGTCAGCCAAGGAGAGACTCTCGCTTTGCTATTACGAATACGCTTGCATGGGTGACACTTGTTCTGAATCGAGGATTGGAACACAAAGTTCGATGAACTTTGGTTTTCCAACTCTCTGTTTATTAATGGTTTCTATCCCCCAACTCAACGGCTATAAAAGGGGAAAGAATGAGTCTTGCCTGTAACCACACGAAGTGTTCTCTTTGTTTGAGAGAGGGAGTCTGGGAGAGCTTCGCTCATGTCGACACCGGATGTAGAGGAGTTGGGTTTTCTATTTAGCATTCGATTTGGGCTTGAGGGCTCCGATGAAGAAGCTGCTGAAAAGCAGCAGACTGCCAAGAGAACGCTGAAACGCCCTTTTTCAGCATACAAGTGTGAAGAAGAGAAAGGGAGAAGGCCATAGAAGTCCTTCTGGAAACAAAAAAAACATTATCGTATGACTTCCTAAGCCATCAATAACTGATCGCTGAAAGATATTTCTATAAAATTTTTAATGTGCCCCAGCGCATCTATAAGTAATTGTAATAAAAATTTTAAATGAATAAAAAGTTTCATAGTTGCCTATCTTGCCAGTGCTGAACATTATTCGTTTTAGCTAATTATCCATCATGATATTCTATAAAAGTTGTAATGATACCCTAGTTCTCATCTTACAACACCGTAGCTTGAAAAGGATGACACCCAAGTGGAGAATGTCAAGGTAGGAACTTACGACATCCCAGAAAAGCTATTATGACACCCCAGTTCTCACCTAACGATACCCTAACTTTAAAACGACGACACCTGAAAGGCCGAAACTTACGACATCCTAAAAAAGCTATTGTGACACCCAAGTTTTAACCTTATGACACCGTAGCTTTAAACGACAACACTCGAAAGGCCGGAACTTACGACATCCCAGAAAAGCTATTGTGACATCAAAGTTTAACTTTACGATACCCTAGCTTTAAATGACGACACCCGAGCGGAGACTGTTAAGGCCAAAACTTATGACATCCCAGAAAGGCTATTATGACACCCCATTTCTTACCTAACGACACCCTAACTTTAAAATGACGACATCTGAAATGCCAAAACTTACGATGTCCCAGAAAAGCTGTTACGACACCCCAGTTCTCAATTAACGATATCCTAACTTTAAAACGATGACACTTGAAAAAGACTATTATGACACCTAAGTTCCAACCTTACGATACCCTAGTTCTCATAGTACGACACCGAAGTTTCAACCTTACGACACCCCAGTTCTCATAGTACGACACCCTACCTGAAAAAGTTGACATTTTTGATATCAGAGAAAAAAATTTGACACCCCTGTTGTAAATTTATGACACTCTACTTTTAACATTATGATATCCCGGATGAAAACTTAAGAAACTCGAAAGTAAAAAGGCAAAAGTATAACGATAAGATTTCTGACATCCATGTAAAGCACCATGACATCCATATAAAAATTCTACAATTGCATAAATTCTTATGAATAAATTACATCAATTTTTAATCAATAAAGAATGAAAAAATTAAGAACAGTGTGAAGCCAAATCGTCGATCTTTTGGTTGAGGCCTTTTCTCAATATCCTCACTATTAATTTTTGCCGGTAATCTCTTATTTCATCTTCCATGAAATCTATCTTCATATCATGATTGTCCCGATGAGCAAGGTATTCCATGTACTTCAGACAGAAGAGGCCGCAATCCAGTGATCCGAAGGTTGACTTGGGCAATCCGAAATCTCTTCCATTAGCCAATTCATCACCTCTTCCTTATCGTAATATATATATGGAATATATGGCCAAGAATTCTATGTATTTCTTTGCATTGGCCTTGTACTTGGCATTGTTTTTAAATGAATTCAGGTGCATGAACACATTTCTTTCCATGTCGACAGCAACCAGATGCCAATGCGAATTATCCGAGTTAATGATGGAGAAAAGAAACAAAAATTGGGCCTTTTCTTCATCGCTTACTCTATCAATGATCGTAGGCCCGATCGTTCCAGCGAGTTCATGAGCAGATAATGGAGAATTCAGACACAAATCAGCTATCATAATAGATGCAATGATGCACTTATGATATCATTCCGGATGCGCTGTCCAGGTCCTCATCAAAAACTCCTGCTCTGCATCAATAATCTACCAATGCAATGTAAACCGATCAATAATATTCTAAAATCAACATCGAGAAAAGTTTTTCTGAGATACTTACATCGTCGATTATCATATCTTTGTTAATGAGATCTTGAAGACTTTTTCTTATAATGGTGCCACCTAATTTATTTATGTACATGATCTCGTCGCTTATGCGTTCGCTCAAAAAGTTTTTGATAATAATTTGATCATCTTTGATTCTTATGTCGGCCTTTGATGTGCCCACTATCTTCAACGACTTTCTAGGATGGGCTGTCTCATAAGAATCCCCTATGACCTTAGATGCCTTACACCTCCTGAGCTCTTTTTTAACCCTCTTAATAAGCAAAGGCATTTCAAAGGATTGTATGTCCTCCTCATCGCCCTTTGGCGTAGGGGTGACAATTTTATTATCATAGGGCGCAGGGGTGATGATTATTTTTCCAGATTTAGGCTCCTCTTGACCCTCCATAGAATGCCCCTCCCCACTCTTCTCCTCCTCTTTATTTGCATTCCCAGGCTCAGTTTGATAATCCAAGGAATGCTCCTCCTCCCTCTTCTCCTCCTCTATATTTGCATTACTAGGCTCAGTTGGACACTCCAAGGAATGCTCCTCCTCCCTCTTCTCCTCCTCTTTTTCTACATTCTTAGGCTCCTCTTGGTCCTCCAAGGAATGCCTCTCCTCTGTCTTCTCTTTCCTTTTCTCCTCCTCATTACTTGCATTGCTCTCATTTATGAGCAATGAACTAAGGAGGCTCTCAGTTATGGCAAGCATGTGCTTAACATCGTTGAGTTAATTCTTAACTTATCCCAGTTCAATCCTCAACTCGGCACAGCTTGCACAGCTTTTTGTTGGTTTAAGGGGTGCTACTGTCTATGGAGTGAGAAGCCAGCGCTCTTGTGCCATTGGTACAGTAGCTCCCTCCAACTGCAAGGTAAGATAATAAATAAATTAATGTAAAACTAATAATAATAAATTAAGTAAAAAAATATTTACGGAGCAATAGATTATCTTACCAAATCGTGAGGCTGCATGTTGGCAATCCAAACAGGCCGCACCTTCAATTGGCTGTCATACCACTTCAGCAGCCGGAGCAGTTTATTGGGATATGCTGGGGCTCTTATTGAGGTATGCTCGAGAAACCACGTTTGCACATGATAATTTTATGATATGAAAAAATAAAATATTTACAAAAAAATTCAATGACGACACTCTTTCTGTATCTCAATAATTCTTACCACTAGCACTATTGAGCATCCGAACAGGGTAGGCTACCTCCTAACCTTATTTACTCTCTTTGAGTAGGCCAGCTCCTCGGATTGCAAGCAAGCAGTGACTTCTGGGATACCTAGAACGATCAACTCCTTGATTATGGAAGCCCTGTCGATCCTCTCCAATTGAGTTATGTCATCCAAGTATTGGATGAGATATCATGGATATGTTTGATTAGACATTAGAGCCAAAAACAAGACAAACATGTAGGCGATCCAAAGTATAACAGTGTCCTCGATATCCTCCTGTATCTTGGATGATTGGAGACTATTTATTAACTTCTTCAACCCCTTTTGACAAAGATCTAAAGCCTGGTCAAATCATCTGAATAGCCTTTCATTGTACAACCAGCAGGACGTGTCGATCTTCTTTTCATGAGCTGGAAGACCCAAAATTAGTGCAACTTCATCGGCACTAAATATAAACGCCTTTCCATAGAAAATAAACTCCTCGCCTCCATTGTGACATCATATTATGTCTGCTAGCAGTCGTCCGTCGATTGAGAACATCTGCATGTCGATGAAGGCACCAAATGGGGTTCTTCGGATAAGTTATGTACGTAGTGTATTAAACCCTATCTTCCAAACATTATGAACATAAACTGCTGGCTTGCAACAGTTCTTAAATGACTGAAAAGCCTTCACTGTAGGGACTAGAATAATTTCCAAGTCATCTGAAATAGACGGGATAAACATATTTATTAAATTAAGGGAAAAAAATATTTGGTGCTAGGTGCCATTATATCTGAACTAGGGTGTCATAATATTTTGAAAAAGGGTGTCATAATATCTGAATAAAGGAATCAACGAGCTGTTTACCTTTTTCTGATTCTGTAGCTTCATATGGAACAAAACTGAAAGGAGTTGCATCATCATTTGAATAAAGAATGATTTCTTTGCTTTTTTTCGCTATTTTCTCCTTGCGGTGCTTCTGTGTTCGTGGTCTTTGTCGACAGACGAAACTACTCTTCTCCATATAGGAAAAAGATGGAAGGAATAACAGTAAAGGAAATTTAGGACACCAGTGGCTACTCGAGCAACAAATAAAGGACTTATAGGATTCAGAAAGTTTTTTATGTCACCCTCAGAGGAAGATGAAAGGACACCGATGCGCCTTCTATGTGAAAAGATGCCAAAAGTGGCGTGATCATATCACGAATCCGCAACCATACCACCTCGCATCTCATGCCATCGGCCACATGAAGATAACTTTTTAAACATGGATGACATAGCTGACTTAATAGGGTGTCATCGGAATACAACTAGGATAACGTAAAATTTTTCTATCTATTTCAAATATATTGCAGTGATGTCATAAGTTTATATCAAGGGTGTCTTAATATTTTACCTTGGGTGTCGTAATAGGTTTGCAATGTCACCGGGCTTTTCTTCAGTGTCCGTTTTAAGCCCGGGTGTTGTAAGTTTATAACTAGGGTATCTTAAAATTAAATCTAGGGTGTCGTAGCTCTTTTTTGGGCCGATTTCCTTTTGTTATGCCATCAAGCATATATCTTCAAGTACGGGTCTCATAGCTCTATAACTAGGTTGTCTTCATATTTCAACTGAGGTGTCTTAAATGATTTTTGGCCGATTTTCTTCTGGGGTGTCGTGAGGCTTTTCTTCAGCATTTGTTTTAAGCACAGGTGTCATAGCTTTGTTACTAAGGTATCTTAATATTTCAACTAGGGCATCATAGATCATTTTTTGTGTGATTTCCTCCTATTATGTCATCAAGCTTATCCGTTCAAGCACGGATGTCATAGCTCTGTAGCTAGTGTCTTCATATTTTAACTGGCGTATCGTAAATGATTTTCAGGGTATTGTAAGGCTTTTCTCTAGCATCGGTTTTAAGCATGTGTGTCGTAGCTTTATTGCTGGGGTGTCTTAATATCTTTTTTGGATGATTTCCTCCTATTATATCGTCAAGCATATTCGATCAAGCACAGATGTCATAGTTCTATAAATAGGATGTCTTCATATTTCAACTGAGTTGTCATAAATGATTTTTGGCCGATTTTCTCCTGGGATGTCACGAGGCTTTTCTCCAGCGTCAGTTTTAAGCATGGGTGTCATAGCTTTGTTACTAGGGTATCTTAATATTTTAACTGGAGCATCATAGGTCTTTTTTTGGCGATTTTCTCCTATTATATTGTCAAGCATTTCTGTTCAAGCACGAGTGTCGTATCTCTATAGCTAGGGTTTCTTCATATTTTAACTGGGGTATCACAAATGATTTTTGGCCAATTTCCTCCTAGGGTATCACGAGGCTTTCTTCAGCGTCCGTTTTAAGCACAGGTATCATAGCTTTGTTACTAGGATGTCTTAATATTTCAACTGAGGCATCGTAGATCTTTTTTTGGGCGATTTCCTCCTGTTATGTCGTCAAGCATATACATTCAAGCATAGGTGTCGTAGCTCTATAACTAGGGTGTCTTTATATTTCAACTGGGGTGTCGTAAATAATTTTTGGCCGATTTTCTTCTGGGGTGTCACAAGGCTTTTCTTCAGCGTCCATTTTAAGCACGGGTGTCATAGCTTTGTTACTAGGGTGTCTTAATATTTCAACTGGGATGTCGTAGATCTTTTTTCGGGTCATCAAGCATTTCCATTCAAGCACGGGTATCGTAGCTCTGTAACTATGGTGTCTTCATATTTCAACTGGGGTGTCGTAAATGATTTTTAGATGATTTTTTCTTAGGGTGTCGCAAGGCTTTTTTTCATCTGTTTTAAGCACGGGTATCATAGCTTTGTTACTAGGGTGTCTTAATATTTCAATTAGGGCATCGTAGATCTTTTTTCAGGCAATTTTTTTCTGTTATATCGTCAAGCATATCCGTTCAAGCATGGGTGTTGTAGCTTTGTAATTAGGGTATCTTAATATTTTACCTAGAGTGTCGTAAGTGTGTCAATAAGTAGAAAAAACAACATTCGGATTAGAACTTTGGAAGAAGAATAAGAAGAAGAGCCCAATTATCCTTTTTCAAGGTCTCTTTGGAGGGAAAAATAGTCCTTTGCCTAATGTGTGCAAAAATGCTTTTAATGGATGTTACGATCAAAACGTTATATCGTATCACTGCTCTTCCATTCTGTAGCGTCAGGCCACGTGGAATCCATGTGGACTAATAAGAAGAGGCGGTGTAGCTCACATAGAATACGGTGTAGCTCACATAGAATTTACTATACTGGAGGTGATGTATAAAAACTTTTTCATCTCGTTTGGGACGCATTTGCAGCAGTATGGATGACTAAGACGGAGAAAGGCCGGCTCTACAGGGGAGGAAAAGATACTTTAGCAAAAACATCACAATTCCTAATAGTGATGGACAGTTGGACTGCAGTGAAAAAAAAAAAAAACAAAATTCAAAGACTAATTTAAAAATTCAGTTTTTTTGAGTTAGTGTTTCTCAACCACTATAAATTTTCCATTTTAACGTAATTAGTTTTAATGCTCTATTTTATATATCATGTTAATATAGTATTACATTGCATATTATTAAGCCATATTATGCAATATAATTGTTATACTATTATATTATATTATTATAATATTACATTGCATTACTTTATATTATGTTCTATTATATATTCCTTGTATCATATTAGTTTTCATATACATCAAAACAATATTATTAGCACAAGTGATAAAATAATATTATGTAATATGATATCACAGCAGTCTTAAAATTAGTTATAATATTATTAATATTGTTGAGTCATATTTTCTACTCTATTATGTCATATTATATAGTTTATAGATTTATATGATAAGATGTTATTAAATTGTTTGCCTGTTATATTATCTCAATATATAAACTTCATCATAATAACATTAATAGTATTCAAAAATCATTTCTGATTTCGTTATGGGCGATCAAACTTGAGCTGAGACGAAAAACTAGATCAGGATCCCTAGGGTTACTTCCCTCAAAACGGGAGCCTTGGCTCCTAGTTGAGAAATTTTCAAGCTCTATATGCATGAAAGAGCCCAATTTAATTTTTCAGTTTCCAAGGTACATACCCATCTGTGAACTCATAGGCATATGGAATTTCTCTCAAGTGCGTTGCAAAGCTTTTAAGCAGCCAATATTTGTACATGTGTATGCAAAACAAAAGATGAAGGAATTAATTTTCTGCTTATAGACTCACTTCATTGGTGGGTATTTATCAATTAGATGAAAGTGAGTGGTCTTCGGGATGAGATGGGTCCTTTGCTTCACCTGAATAGCCGAAATTCTTTGAGCTAAGCTTTATGCATTTTGAACAACTCATGTCATAGAATTATTAAGTCTAGGCTCACTACTGCATAATGATCTCGATTTTTTTTTTTTGAAATGCAGCATTTTTTTTTTTTTTGGTATAAACGGGCGATCACACTTGTCTAGTGCGAATCAGCCCAGAAACATCAGAGAATAAAATCTGCTGCAACAAGCTAGGGCAATGGGAATCAGGACTCCAGACCCAGGGTCCAGAGTACTGAGCAACAAAGGAAGCCGTCCAATCTGCCGCCGAATTGGCTTCACGAAAGATATGGCGGATTTGGACAGAGGCGACCTCCCGAAGCATGGACCAAATCTCTCTGAGAACCGGGTTAGCAGTGCCCATGCCACTGTACTCATTCTTCATCCAAGATATAACAGTCATAGAATCACCCTCAACGATGATTCTAGCAGCGTGAAGAGTCCGAACAGCAAAAGAAATGCCCGCCCAAGCCGCATAAAGTTCCGCCATCGGGACAGAGAAGTCAATAGAGCCAAAACCTCCAGCCGCCCTCAAATCACCCATGTGGCCGCGAATGATGAACGCCGATCCAGCTGCTCTACCACGAACGCTCCCGTCAAAGTTGATTTTGATAGCTCCTGGAGGAGGGGGTTCCCAAGAAATAAAAACTGTATGACGGTTCGCTGCCGAGGCAGCAGGGGAACCCCAGAGGCCAGAAGAATCAAAAGCATCTCCATGAGAAAATTGGGTGCATTCGGCAGACAGCGATCTGATCTTCCTCACAGTCTGATAAGTGGAGATGGGGTCATTAGAAAAGGTTAGCTGATTCCTAGACAGCCAAATCTGATAAGCCGTGCTCGCCCAGATAACCTTCTTCTGCTGAGGGCCCCTCCGAATATCCTGAAAGAACACGGAACGAGGTGCGTCCCCTCCATCCAGCCCTCTGGTATAACCCATCAGATACCATATCTGTCTAGCTCTGTAGCAGAGAAAGATAGCATGATCAGAAGACTCTTCAACCCTTCTACATATAGGACAAAATGGCTGAATAGACATGCCTCTTCGAGATAGGGAGAGACATGTGGGGAGGCAATCCCATAAGAGCTTCCATAAGAATAACTGAGCCCTGGGGAGAATAGGAAGCTTCCATATCCAGGCCACATCTTCCCTACCCTGAGACTGAGGCCTAAGCATCCGCATAAGATCCCTGGTGGGAGCCCTAGACAAACACGATCTCTGCCAAAGTCTAGAGTCACCAGAACGTCGAGGCATGATGGGCAGAGATCTAATCCTTCTAGACAGCTCATCCCCAAATACATCAGAAACCACAGAAACATTCCAACCAGGAGGATCAGAGGAGATCAAATCCTTAACCTTTAAACTAGATAGAGCTTCCACATCAAAGAAGGAGGGCCACCTAGATAGAGGGATCTCAGATATCCAAATATCCTGGAAGACATCAATTAACTGGCCATCGCCAATCATCCAGGAAATATTATCCCTTATCAACTGACCGTGTCTACAAATCTCCTTCCAGATGAAGGAGGACCCCTGAGCCGCCGTAATAGGGAAACTCGAAGCCCACTCGCCATACCTCGCACGCATTACGATGCTCCAAAGACAGTGAGGCTCTAAGAGAAAGTGTGTAGCATGTCTGGCAATAAGAGCTTCTCTTCTAACAATCAAGGACTGAATACCCAGTCCCCCTTCCTGAATAGGCAAACAAACTCTGTCCCAAGATAAGAGATGAGTACCATGGCCTTCTTGCATAGAGGCCCATAGAAAATCTCTGAAGCTTCGCTCTATCCTTCTGAGACAAGTAATAGGAACAGCTGTATTCGACAGCAGATACAGCGGGAGAGAGGATAGCACCGATCGAATAATGATGATCCTGGCCATCATCGATAAACTAGTAACCTGCCATCCCTCAATATGTTGCCGAATCCGCCTTTCCATTTCAACAAAGTCAGCACAGCGGGGATATCTACCAGTGATAGGAATTCCCAGATACATGAAACGGTCTGTCTGAGTAGTAATACCAGACAGAGACATAATGGCTTCTCTGATAGATCTAGAGGTCTTCGGACTAAAGCAAATAGAAGATTTGAGAAAATTGATCCTTTGTCCCGAAGCCTGACAATATTGATGCAGAATATGGTATAAGATAGCCGCATTATGAATGGTGGCCTGGCCCATAAGAATACAGTCATCTGCGAATAGCAGATGAGAGATCGAAGGGCCCACAGAATCAGTCATAAATGGGATAATCCGGCGGTCCAAACTAGCCTGATGCAAAGCACGAGAGAGATCGTCCACCGCCAAAATGAATAATAGAGGGGATAAAGGACAACCCTGTCTCAAACCCACTGAAGAGTGGAAATACTCTGTCGGCCTGCCATTAATGAGCAATGAAAAAGACGGCTTCAGAATGTAGGCCATGATCCAGTCAATGAACAGACCATCGAACCCAAACTCCTGAAGAGAGCGGTGCACAAAAACCCAGTTCATTCTGTCATAGGCTCTCTCCATATCGAGCTTGACCGCCATAAGCCTTCTATTGGCAGGAGCTTTATAAAGATCATGCATAAATTCTTGAGCAATAAGGACATTATCAGATATAGACCTCCCTCTGATAAATGCCCCCTGTTCAATAGAGATGAGCCTAGGAATCACCGTACGCAGACGGCCAGCTAATAGGCGAGCACAAATCTTGTATAAGGTAGTACACAAACTGATCGGCCGAAAATGTTGCGGAAGGGTAGCCACCGATCGCTTGGGAATCAAAGAAATAAAGGTCCGATTCCACTCTAGAGGGATTTGCTTAGTTTGGAATACCATTTGCACAGCCTTAATCACCTCCGACCCCACAATATCCCAATAATGACGATAGAAAAGAGGCGGAAATCCATCAGGGCCAGGGGCTTTATCCAGTCCAAGCTCCCACAGGGCCGACCGGATATCCTCCGCAGAGATCGGACTAGCAAGCATAACATTATCCCGTATAGTAACCTTGGCAGTGTCCGCCACCCGAGTAACCGGCGTCCCAGCTCCATATGACTCAGTCCAACGAGATTAAAAGAATCGAAGAAGCTGCTCCCGAATAGAATGCAAATCCTCCACATGATGCCCCTCCTCATCAACAAGCCTCCGAATCCTGTTAGCGGCCCGCCGCCTCAGAGTAGCCTGATGGAAGAATCTGGTATTCCTATCCCCCTCCCGAAACCACTGGATCCTGGATCTCTGCCTCCAGAAAATCTCCTGCTGACGTAAGAGAGAATGGTGACGAGCAAGCAAGTCCCGAAGCAAAGAGAGATCCGAGTCCACCAAAAACCCATCCTGGTCCTCCTTCATCTGCAAAGCCGAAATATCAGCTTCAACCATATCGACTTGCCTATCCAAATCCCCAACCCCTTGTCTATTCCACAAAGAAAGACGACGACTAACCAACATAAGGCGCCGGGATAGACGGTAAATGGCATTGCCCCTGATAGGGAGGTGCCACACCTGGGATATAATAGACCGAGCAATAGAATGAAGTGTCCAAAACTGCTCAAATCTGAAAAGTCTCTGTCTATGCTGATCGGCCTCCGACGAGATCAAAATAGGACAGTGATCAGAACCAATTCTAGGAAGATGGGAAACCGTAACCCCGGGAAACTTATAGAGCCAGGTAGCCGTAGCCAAAGCTCTATCAAGTCTCTCCCAAACCCGAGCCGATCCTTGTCGGTTATTGCACCAAGTGAATTGGGTTCCCGAATGGCCCAGATCCAATAGACCAGAGGATCCAATAAAGGATCTAAATTCATTAACATCAGCAGAGGCCGAAAACCGTCTACCTCCACGCTTTTCCCCTGCTTCAGTGATGCAATTAAAATCACCAGCAATAACAGAGGGAAGACCCTGAGCAAGAAGAGTTTGCAACTCCGACCACAGCACCCTTCTCTCTCTATGATCCGTACTAGTATAAACAGCTGAAAGAAGCCAGGGGTCACACGGACCCTCCGAGATAACCAGGCTAATCTGCTGATTGCACTGATGGAAAGCATCGACCTTTACAGCAGAGGCACGCCATATGGCCAAAATTCCCCCAGACAACCCTTCAGCCTTCACAGCATACGAGGTCCAGACACGGGAAATCTGTCTCCGAAAACGAGTCAGACTGTCACCAGATAACCTAGTTTCCAACAGAACACATATATCAAAGTGATATAACTTCAATAATCTATCAAAAGAGGATCGGAAGGAGGGCTTTCGAGCTCCTCGCACATTCCAGATTAGGATTTTCATTAATATCTAAGCTGACTCTAGGACCCCCCCCTGGTCCTCGCCCATAGCATTATCAGGGATGCGCCCAATAGATAAGGTATCACCCTTCGGAGTCATTGAAGAACCAGGTGTCATACTATCTGAGACGGAGAAAACCATAGTTGACTGGGTGAAACCTGAAGGAAGGCCCGACATCTGACCCGAAAGGATCTCCTGAGAGGACTCATCTGACATCTCCATGCCGGGATTGGCACCCACCTTACCCCCTGCCTGGAATTCAGAGGTCAGACTTAAACTGATAGCTGATCCTATCAATACCCCCGGTCTCTTTGTCATATTGGCCTTGCCTTTACCCTTTCTTTTCTCAGATTTAGAGGAAGACCTTGGAACCAAACTTTCATCTGATCTGGGCCTTTTGAGGGGACCTGGGAAAGCATCCTGCCCAGCCTGAACCCCCCCCGCCTCCGACCCGGATCCAATAGAGGAGAATGGATTCATAAGTTGAATTGGCTGAGAATGTTCAGAGAACACAGTGCATTGAGTCTCAGCCCCCTTCAATTTCACTGCTGAATTACCCTTACCGGCACGCAAGACCTCCCCCGGCACGGTTACAGAAACAGAGGAATTCATGTTACCGGCACGCACTTCCTCTCTCGGCACAGCTTCAGAACTTCTATCTACCTTTGACGACCCAGCCACAGCTAAATTCATTTGACCAGGCACCCTCCTCCGCACGACCTTCGCCGGCAAGCTCCAGCCCTCTGCATCCACCACACCACGATGCCGATCCACCTGAGAGTTCACTGGCATCTGACCCTTGCCCGCTGCTCCCGTCGACGACCGAGAACCTGGCTTCCCACCCTTGCCTCTGAGCTCATCTGGACCAGCCCGGCGATGGCGAAGCGCCGCGATCCAAGGTCCGAAAGCCGGCCTCTGATCTGAAGCCTCATCCACCGACCCAGCCGCCAGAGCACAGGGACCGCCCAAATGGATTGAACCGCAGAAGGAGAAGATCCCTTCCAAGCATTCGTATGCGAATTGCTGCCAGAAAGGACTGGACGTCCCTTGAACACGAGTGCCTGGACGAAGCGGTTGGCGAAGATCCAACCGAATACAGACCCTGGCAAACCCTCCTCTGCTCTTTGCCAGGGTGGAAGCATCCACGCACACCAGTGAACCGGCTGGTTCGAGAATCATCCGAAGGAACTCAATCTTCCAGAACTCCAGCGGAAGGGAAGGGAGACGAACCCAGACCAGTGCCGTTGAGATAGCGTCCTCCGCCGGGATGAAGTCGGGCTTCCAGGGAATCATGCCAATGACCTCACCATTGACGGTCCAAGGACGGCTAAGCAACAGCTCACAGGCCGTTCGATTCTCAAAACGGAAGATATGGCATTTGAAAGCCAGACTGATCGGAGTTATTTCACCCTGCACTCCAGCTCGTCGGAACTCCCTGATCATCGCAGCCGCCGGAACCCATCGCTTAAACGACCTAGCAATAATGGCCGACGACTGCCAAGCCTCCCTCTCGGACTCCAGAGCCTCCGTTGGCAACCGAACCACTTCCGGAAAGGAGGATACCAAGCGATCCACCTCCTCAGGCGACGGCGACGGAGAGAACCACACGAAGCCGGACGACCTAGACCTACTCCCAGCAGAGCTGCCAACGGCAGCATCATCGGCGGCCATGAAGGGCGCTCAATCCACAGCGGAAAACACCCACAGAAGGCACAGTCGGAGAAGACGACGATCCACCGGAGATCGAAGGAGAGAAGCCCCGACGCACGAATCTTAAAGACAGCCTTAGCCGAAACCTTCTCTGGAGCACGAAAGCACTGTCAGCACGAACATTAAAGCACTGAGATAATATCTTTTCATAACAATGCAGCAGCAGCATTTAAACTGGGAAATACTGCTAATAATCCTAACATCTACCGAAATTAATTCCATGAAGCGCGCCAAGTCTTTCTAACATGTACAGAAATTAATTCTTGGAAGACAAGTCATTCCACTTTAATGATGCTAGCAGCGCAACGTGTCAAGCAGGATCCCTCTATATTGTTATTACATAGTTTTTTTGCCGAAGCATTGACAACATACTGTGATCCATGGTTTTTGAAAATCAACTCGGATCGGCCTATCGAGCCAGTCCAATCGAAAATTGATCATCAGTCCAATCCAGTATTATTATTAAAATTAACTTTTATATGATCCAATAAAAATTGAAAAAACTTATTGAACGGTCAAGTTTCGAAGAATCGGTACAATCGCGGTTTTTAGAATTTTAGTTTTAATAAATAAAATTAGGGTTGGATTCTTTTTAGATTTTAATTTTTAACTTGGAATGATATTTATATTTTATTATTATTTTTATTAAATTTAAAATTAATTATGATATCATTCGGTTCGATCAAACTATTTATCCGATCGAACCGATTGACCCACGATTTGAATGTTAAGCCAGTTTGTTATCCGATCCAATTTTCAGAACATTGTTGGAATCAAACCATGGATGGTCTCAAAGGATACATATTGCAGTATACCGATCACATAAGCCTTGGATTGAGTTTAAACTGTTTATCCGATCAAACCGATTGACCCACGATCCCAATGTTAAGCCAGTTTGTTATCCGATCCAATTTTCAAAGCATTGCTGGAATCAATCGATGGATGGTCTCAAAGGATATATATTGCAGTATACCCGATCACATAAGCCTTGGATTGAGTTTGCCATGCCATTTTTAATGACTTGAGATCCTCGGTCAAAAATGCCACTTAAGAAGGTGTTGTTTGAGCTTTATCACCCAAGTATCAAGGTCTCTCCCAATGTATAATTAATATGGGTGTAATGAGCGCCTTTGTCTGCAACTATTCCAAGTCTTCCATGACTTGGAACTGGTTCCAGTACCATTCGTCAAGTTTGGAACCATTACTCCAAGCAAATTAATAATTGTGGTGGGAAAAAAAAGAAGCCATCAAATATTGTTATGGACTTTTGCCTTCATTCTTCAGTATTGGTGGCTGAAACTTGTTTGGAAGCTTCTGCTCTCATTTTCCAAGAAAGAATTCAATTAGAGGCCAATTTAGTGGTCGGTCACGGACGGCAATGGAAGATATTTTTTTGCCTTGCTTCAAATCACTATAAATAATCCCATCTGCTTTATCTCACAGCAAGTTGCTTCATGGATCCAAAAGGAACCCAATTTCTTCTTTTGTTCCTTATTTTTCTGTGCGCTCAAGGAAGCAAATTTAATGGAGATTCGGTCCCAGGCTGTATACCGACTGAAAGGAATGCGCTTCTTGAGTTCAAAGAAGGCCTCAAAGTTCCCCCCAACAGACTATCATCTTGGGTGGGTAAGGAGTGCTGTACTTGGGAAGGCGTGACATGTGACAACCGGACTGGCCATGTTGTCAAGCTTGATCTCCACAACCCACACCCATTCTCAAACATAAGGCATCTTCGTCATAACAGGTGGTCCCTCGGAGGTGAGTTAAGACCCTCCTTACTTAATCTGAAACACCTAAATTACCTTGACCTGAGCAGGAATAATTTTGGAGGAATTCGTATCCCAAAATTCTTGGGCTCATTCCATCAGCTCAAATATCTGAACCTCTCTACAGCTGGTTTGGCTGGACTAATCCCACACCAGCTTGGGAATCTATCGAGCCTACAATATCTTGACTTATCCAATGACTTTGGTGGCAACTTAAATAAAATCAGCATTGATAATGCCCGCTGGATTTCTCATCTTTCTTCTCTACGTTATCTCAACATGGGGTCTGTGAATGTCAAAGATGGTGCTAACTGGCTGCAAGCACTAAACATGCTCCCTTCTATTGTCGAGATAAAGTTGTATGGTTGTGGCATCCGCACCATTCCACTCTCTCTTTCACATGTGAACTTTACTTCACTTTCTATTCTTGACCTTTCTTATAATTCCATTGATTCAGCAATGCCTGGTTGGCTGTTCAACATAAGTAGCCTTGAGGGCCTACATCTCAGCGGTAGTTTTACCCGGGTTTTCATTCCACCAACAATTAAAAATTTAGCTTCACTCAAGGAACTTGATATATCCGGTATTCCATCTCTAGAAGGCAAAATCCCTTCTGAATTTGGTGATCTATGTAAGCTGCAGTATCTAGGCTTGTCAGGCACTAATATTAGCAAGAAATTGCATGAATTTGATGAAGGTTTTTCTGGATGCATCAAAAGCAGCTTAGAGACTCTAAATATGATGTACAGCCAGGTTAGCGGTTATCTACCAGATTGGTTGTGGGACTTAAGAAAGCTCAAATATCTCTATTTGTCTGGAAACTCAATTTCTGGTCCTATTCCCGCATCACTTGGAAGACTGTCATCACTGCAACATTTATATCTTTCCGAAAATGAGCTGAATGGTACTCTCCCAAGAAGTCTTGGAAGATTGGCAGAGATAGAAGAGTTGTTTCTTGGCTACAATTTTTTGGATGGTGTCATATCGGAAGAACACTTTGCTAATCTCACCAAACTGAAGTATCTAGAATTGTCAGATAATCAATTAATTCTGAAGGTAGGGCCTGATTGGATCCCCCCTTTTCAGCTTCAATTATTATATATTGGTTCCTGCAAGCTGGGACCTCGATTCCCAGCATGGCTCCTGATGCAAGAAAATATTTCCGATCTTGACATGTCTAGCACAGGAATTTCAGACACCATGGCAGATTGGTTTTGGAGGTCATTTTCTCGGATACAATTATTGGATATCTCCAGCAATGGAATCAGTGGCAGTCTGCCAGATCTAACAGACTTCATCAACCTTGATTATTTTGATGTGAGTTCTAACTACTTTGAGGGTCCTTTGCCAAATTTTCCTTCTTCTGTGACTCGATTATTTCTATCAAACAATTCATTTTCAGGAGCAATCCATCTTGGCAATGGCAAAAGCATGCCTAATTTGCTACGAGTTCTCTTCCTTTCCAGAAATAAATTAAGTGGTGAAATTCCCTCGTCTCTTTGTCGAGAGTTCTATGTTCTTGATCTTTCAGAAAACCTCTTGACGGGTGAGATCCCTAATTGCTGGAAACGCTCTTCCTATGTGAACGTCATGGATTTTTCAAGCAACAGCTTATCTGGAAGCATTCCTCCTTCTATATGTTCACAAGGGAATCTTTGGTCATTGCATTTGAGTAACAATAATCTATCAGGAGAATTTCCTTTATCCTTGAAGGGTTGTGGGGGTTTGGTTACACTTGATCTTGGACAGAATGGATTCACAGGAACATTACCTACTTGGATCGGAGAAAGTTTGCTCTCTTTGAAGATCTTTCGCTTGCGATCAAACAAGCTTGTTGGAAATATTCCTTCTAATTTATCAAGACTAAGTGCTCTTCAAATCCTAGATCTTGCTTGTAACAATTTATCAGGAAGCATCCCTTTGAGCTTTGGAAACTTTACTGCCATGAAAGTGTCTCAGGAGCATGATAGAGACATGTTATCTGGATTTGCTTCTTGGTATGAGGAAAACATGCAAGTGACCATAAAAGCAAAAAACTTCAAGTATGACATATTGCTTTCATATGTGATCATTATGGACCTTTCAAATAATAACTTGTCTGGAAGGATACCAAAAAAACTGACCAGCCTTGTTGGATTGTTGAGCTTAAACTTATCTGGAAATCATTTGATAGGAGAGATACCGAAAAAGATCAGTGCATTGCAGTGGTTGGAATCACTTGACTTGGCAAGAAACAATCTTTCTGGTGGAATTCCTTCAAGTATGATTGCCCTAACTTTCTTGAGTTATTTGAACTTGTCATGTAACAACTTGTCAGGAAAAATCCCATCAGGTAATCAATTTGATACCTTCACTGACCCATCTATTTATGCTGATAATCCTGGTCTTTATGGGTTCCCATTAACTCAAAAGTCCAAAGATGAAGAGACAAAGGATGGACAAAATGACAACGCCATGGATGAAGAAGGATCTGAAATGAAGTGGGTTTATTTGGGTATGGGACCAGGATTTGTGGTCAGTTTTTGTTCAGTTTTTGGTCCATTATTGTTCATCAAGAGATGGAGAGAAGCCTATTTTTGATTTATAGATAAGGTGTATGATATCGTTTACGTAGCCCTGGCAGTGGCTTTCATTAAGTTTAAAGAACATCGTATTGGAGCTCGTGGATGATCATTTGTAACCTTGACCTATGTTTGCATAATTTTTCTTTTTTTTCAAGGAAAGTGTTTGTAGTAGTTTTTCATAATGTATTATTATATGTACTCAAACTCTTAGCTACTCACATGCCCCCCCTTGTACCTGCACTACACTAATTTAATAGTTTGTTTAAAATTAATGGACCTAGCTTGCCAAGAGATGACTACTAATTAATCAGAGATTTGGGTCTATGAAATCTAGCACAAGAAATAGTGTAAGGAAAAAAAAGGACTTCCCCACCTATCAATCTGGTATGAGTATTCAATGCACTAAAATCAAAATCTTCATTCTTTTTAGTTCAATTCTTTCTTTGGTAAAGGATGCTCGTAATGGACCAGACAAGATTTATACAGGGAATGCAGGTACATCAGAGCCATATCTTTAATTTGTGATTCCTTGCATTTAGAATATGAGTGTGTTGATTTTCTCTTGTCATACTTCTCTCTACCAATTTGTTTGAGAATATCATTATATTTGAATTCCACCTATCCTATTTTTGTTCTGGCAAATGAGCTTAACAATGATGTTAAGAAGGATATCAACAAGGGGTTACTTGTTGACGAAGTTGAAGCTCATGCATGGAAGGAGTTGAGGCTCCATCCTCTTATAAAGTATGTAAAGTTTCTGCAAATCTCTTGTTAAAAAGTATTATTTTGTTTGAGCATTCAAGTGCAAGGCATTGGATTATGCTGTAGATCATCTTTACTGCTTTCTTTGCTAATAGATAAGATTATCTTGAATCTCATCGTTTTGATTTTTAGTTCCATTATCTGGCTACATTGTTATTTCTCCTACGTGCAATGACTTAGTTGTTCAATTAATTAGCGACGCTATTTTTCATCGCAATTAATTTAAAAAAATTAATAATTATGTTATTTTATTTTTTAAAAAAATTAATTAATTAGTTAGCGACACAATTGCGACAGGATTTTACGTCGTAAATATTTTTTAAAATTTTATTTTTAATGTAGCGATGCAATACTATGCGTCGCAATTATTTTTAAAAGATTAAAAATTAATTTATTTTATTTTTTAAAAATATAAATTTATTAATTAGCGATGCTATTTTTCATCGCAATTAATTTAAAAAATTTAAAAAATATTTTATTTTATTTTTTAAAAAAATAATAAATTTATTAATTAGCGACTCAATTGCGACGAGATTGTCCGTCGCAACTATTTTTTAAAAAATTTATTTTTCAATTAGCGACGCATTTAGTAAGAGTCGCAATATTGCGACGCATTTTTCTGCGTCGCAATATATTGTGATGCATTATGTGCGTCGCAGAGAGTCGCTGTTAAGCGACGCAACTGCGACAAATTAAGATTGTGATGATCATTTTAGCGATGCCTTAAATGCGTCGCTAATGCGTCGCTAAACAGTATATAGCGACACATTAGCGACGCATTTGGGCGTCGCTATATTTTATTTTTCTTATAGTGTCAGTGGTCCTATGCTAGCATCAGAATGGAAGGGAAGAAGTGCGTGCACTCAGCCATTTTTCTGTTGTCCAAAAACTTGATGGGGGGTATATTTCCAATGGGTTTCACACATGAAGTTTCTGAGATTTCAAAAGTTGGAGCAAATGTTTTTGTTCTAGAGAGTAGGTTCACCACTTTTGTTATCTTTTATACCCATTCTTTTGTTGTTTTTCTTGGTGTCATTTATACTGCTGGTTTGCATTTGCTCAGGTTGGTATTTTTGCATGATCTGCTACGGTAAAAGAGACTTGTTAAATTATTTGATGATTGAATTGCACAAATTGGATAGTGATGTCTAGTTGGGCATAATATTTCAGGCATCAACCTTGATGTTCTTCTCCACCAAGCTCAGGTTTGGCTATTGTATGAAGCTTATTATCTTAACTAGTACTCTTCAATTCAAAAGTTACATGTTTGAAGCCCCTATTCCCATTATCAAATTGATTCGAGTAAATTTATGTCCAAGATGGTAGGCAACGGACTTAAAGGTACATTACTGGACCAACATTTTTGAGCTGTAATTGTTTCATATTATCACATTTTTGAGAGAAGACTTGGGCATGGCCCAACTCACTTTCAGATCTTTGGAAGCTTTAGTTCTTCAATTTTAATTATTTTTACTGCTTGCTTTCTCTGAAACCTCCTTTTTCTCATGTGTACTCTGTTTATATAACTAGCCTTTCTCTTTATAAATTATTTATATAACAAGAAGATGCATATTTCTCTCAATGCAGGCTTGCAAGGTGCTGGTAGCATGTGGTCAAGATTGGTCGCCTTAAATACTCTGTGATGACAAAGCTCGCTAAGGAAATGCTCTTATGGATATGGAGCTAGTCCAGGAATCATGTCTTGCATTGCAGGTCGCCTCTTATGTGATGCCTCTGTGTGCTCAGCAGACCTTTTGAAGGAGGTATATTAGATTTTAAATTTCTATCATAGAAGGCTCGAGTTTGCCTGTCTGTTTCCCCTCTATAATATATGTGGCCCTCTTTATGCAAGTTATTCTTTGACCCAACTTGCAAAAACACAACTCAACAAATATAGGGAGGAAAATTCTCCACATGAAATTTCTGCCATGTTCCAAACATCAGGATCAGTTCTTGAACTTATAGGTTTTAAACAGAACAAAATTTTTTTAGGTAAAACATAGATTTCTGGAATCTGCCTACTCTACTTGGACTCAGCAAGTTGCATCTATATGCTAAATGGTGATTTCTTATTTGGAAGTAGGTTGAGCATGCTAAGACCGATGCCTGGCTATCTTTGGAACTTATGTTTCATTTGAGCATTCTTCTCCTTACTCGGTAGTTAACTAATATCAGTGGCAATCTTTAGGGCAAAACTATTCAGGTATCTTATCATGTAGCATTGATCAGGACAACTCATCTAGAGCTTAGCCAAAATACTGTTTATCACATGCCACATCTTCATGGTGCAAGTGCACAGAGAGTGGAGCACCTTCTGTTGCATTCTTTTCATGCAAAGAGGTACAAAGTTTCAGATAAGATTTCTGCATGCGATGAAGAATTAAACACCACAAAGTACACTACAAGAAAATACTGAAATAACGATGCAAATTTAGCGACGCAATTATGCGTCGCTAAATTACGACCACTTTGCGATGCCTCTGTGACAACAAAATATTGCGACGCATTAGCGACTCAATTAACCAAAAAATTAATAAAAATTAAATTTTTAATATTGCGACGCAAATAATGCATCGCAATATTTTAAATTAATTTTTTATTAAATATAAATATCAGAAAAAAATATTGCGATGCAACACAGTGCGTTGCAATATTTTTAAAATAATTAAATATGTTAAATAGCGATGCATTAGTGATGCAATAAACCAAAAATTAGAAAAATTATTTTTAATTTAGCGATGCACCAATTGCGTCGCAAATAATTTAAATGAAATTAAATTTTATAAAATATAAATATCAAAAAAAAATATTGCGATGCAACACAGTGCGTCGCAATGTTTTTAAAAGAATTAAATATATTAAATAGCGACGCATTAGCGACACAATAAACCAAAAAATTAAAAAAAATTATTTTAATTTAGCGATGCACCAATTGCGTAGCAAATAATTTAAATGATATAAAATTTTATAAAGTATAAATATTATAAAAAAATATTGTGATGCAACTCAGTGCGTCGTAATGTTTTAAAAAAAAATTAAATATATTAAATAGCGACGCATTAGCGACGCAATAAACCAAAAAATTAGAAAAATTATTTTTTAATTTAGCGATGCAATAACTGCATCGCAATTATTTTAAATAAAATTAATTTTTATAAAGTCAAAATATGAGAAAAAATAATTGCGACGCAACACAGTGCGTTGCAATGTTTTTAAAAAATTAATTATGTTAAATAGCAACGCACTTGTTGCATCGTAATTATTATAAATAAAATTAATTTTAATATAATATAATTATCATATTAAAAAATTACGATGCAACCCTTTACGTCACAATATTTTGAAAAAATTTAATTATGTTAAATAGCGATCGGTCCAAAATCGATCGTGACCGATCGAAATAAGGGCTTGGATCAATCGCAACCGTCGGATCGTCGCTGATCGGACCGATCGCCACAGTCCGAGATTGGTCATGGCCGATCGGGATCAGGGCTTGGATCGATCGCAACCGTCGGATCGTCAGCGATCTTGGACCGATCGCATCGGTCTGGGATCGGTCATGGCCGATTGGGATGAGGGCTTGGATCGATCGCAACCGTCGGATCGTCGCCGATCGGACCGATCGCCATGGTCCGAGATCAGTCGTGGCCAATCGGGATCATGGCTTGGATCGATCGCAACCGTCGGATTATCACCTATCGGATCGATCGCGACGGTCCGAGATCGTTGATCACCGACCGGGATTGATCAGGGCTTCGATCGATGGCAACCGTCGGATCGACGCCGATCGGTGCGATCGCCATGGTCCAAGATCGGTCATGGACGATCGGGATCTGGGCTTGGATCGATCGCAACCGTCGGATCATCGCCGATCAGACCGATCGCCATGGTCTGAGATCAGTCGTGGCCGATCGGGATTAGGGCTTGGTTTGATCGCAACCGTCGGTTCGTCAGCGATCTCGGACCGATTGCAACAGTTCGGGATCGATCGTGGCCGATCGGGATCAGGGCTTGGATCGATCGCAATCGTCGAATCGTCGCCGATCGGATCGATCACCGTGGTCCGAGATCAGTCGTGGCGGATCAGGATCAGGGCTTGGAGCGATGGCAACCATTGGATCGATGTCGATCGGTCTGATCGCCACGGTCCTAGATCGGTCGTGGACGATCGGGATCAGTGCTTGGATCGATCGCAACCGTCGGATCGCCAGCGATCCTGGACCGATCGCAACGGTCCGGGATCGATCGTGGCCGATCGGGATCAGGGCTTGGATTGATTGCAACCGTCGGATCGCCAGCGATCTTGGACTGATCGCAATGGTCCGGGATCGGTCGTGGCCGATCGGGATCAGGGCTTGGATCGATCGCAACCGTCGGATCATTGCCGATCGGATCGATCGCCACGGTCCGAGATCGGTCGTGGCCGATTGGGATCATGGCTTCGATCGATCGCAATAGTTGGATCGTCGCCGATCTCGGACGGATTGCTATGGTCCGAGATCGGTTGTGGCCGATCAGGATCACGGCTTGGATCGATCGCAACCGTCGGATCGTCGCCGACCGAGATCGATCATGGCTTGGATCGATTGCAACCGTCGCATACTCGCCGACCGGGATCGATCATGGCTTGGATCGATCGCAACCGTCGGATCGTCACCGATCCGATCGATCGCCATGGTCCGAGATAGGTCATCGCCGACCGGGATCGATCATGGCTTGGATTGATCGCAACCGTCGGATCATCGCCGAACGGGATCGATCTTGGCTTGGATAGATCGCAACCATCGCATACTCGCCGATCGGGATCGATCATGGCTTGGATCGATCGCAACCGTCGGATCGTCGCCGATCCGATCGATCGCCACGGTCCGAGATAGGTCATCGCCGACCGGGATCGATCATGGCTTGGATCGATCGCAACCGTCGGATCGTCGTCGACCGGGATTGATCATGGCTTGGATCGATCGCAATCGTCGGATCATCGCCGAACGGGATCGATCATGGCTTGGATCGATCGCAACCGTCGGATTATCGCCGACCGGGATCGATCATGTTGTGGATCGATCGCAACCGTTGGATCATCGCCGATCCGATCGATTGCGACGGTCCAAGATAGGTCGATGCCGACCGAGATCGATCATGGCTTGGATCGATCGCAACCGTCGGATCGTCACCGATCCGATCGATCGCCACGGTCCGAGATAGGTCATCGCCGACCGGGATCGATCATGGCTTGGATCGATCACAACTGTCGGATCATCGCCGAATGGGATCGATCATGGCTTGGATCGATCGCAACCATCGGATCGTCGCCGATCCGATCAATCGCGACGGTCCGAGATAGGTCGATGCCAACCGGGATCGATCATGGCTTGGATCGATCGCAACCGTCGGATCGTCGTTGATCCGATCGATCGCCACGGTCCAAGATAGGTCATCGCCGACCGGGATCGATCATGGCTTGGATCGATCGCAACCGTCGGATCATCGCCGATCGGAATCGATCATGGCTTGGATCGATCGCAACCATAGGATCATCGCCGACCGGGATCGATCATGGCTTGGATCGATCGCAACCGTCGGATCGTCGCCGATCGGGATCGATCATTTATAATTACTCAAAAAAAAAGTTATGAAAAAGTTTTAAAAAATATTAAACAATTATTGCGACGCCGTAGCGACGCATTTTAGAAGAAAAAGTAAACAAATATTGCGACGCAATGTATGCATCGCAATTATTTTTAGTAAATATAATTTTTATCAGTATTAATAAATAAAAAAATATAATATTGCGATGCATAATTTGCATCGCAATATTTTTTAAATAAATATATCTAATTAAAAATATTAAAAAATAATTACGATGCAAAACGGCGTCGTAATTATTATCATAAATTATAAATTTATCATTTATAAATATTAAAAAAATTTGCGATGCCATAGCGATGCATTTTATGAAAAAAATAAACAAATATTGCGATGCAATGTATACGTCGCAATTATTTTTAGTAAATATAAATTTTTTTAGTATTAATAAATAAAAGAAATATAATATTACGATGCATAATTTGCGTCGCAATGTTTTTTAAATAAATATGTAATTAAAAGTTTAGAAATATATTGCGACACAATTTTGCGTCGCAATTATTATCATAAATTATAAATATTATCATTTATAAACATTAAAAAATTATTGCGACGCCATAGCGATGTATTTAGAAAAAAATAAATAAATATTGCGACAAATATATGCGTCGTAATTATTTTAAGTAAATATGATTTTATCAGTATTAATAAATAAAAGAAATATAATATTGCGATGCATATTTGCATCGCAATGTTTTTTAAATAAATATATCTAATAAAAAATAAAAATATTGTGACGCAATTTTGTGTCACAATTATTATCATAAATTATAAATATTATCATTTATAAATATTTAAAAATTATTGCGACGCACTGTTTGCGTCGCAATTATTATAATAAGTTATTATTTTAATCAATTAAAAATATTAAAAAAATATTGCGACGCCTTAGCAACGCAATTCCTAGAAAATAAAAATAATTTTCCTGTCGGACATTGGTGCCAAGTTAGTGACGCATTAGCGACGCAATTATTTGCGTCGCTATTTTTTCATAAAATTAAAATAAAGCCAAATTAACGATGGATTAGCGATGCATTAATGCATCGCTAATACATAATAAATTTAAAAAAAATATTGCGACCAATTAGCGACGCAATTTATTGCGTCGCTAATTTCTTATATACGCCGGCCTTCTCTTCTTCTTCTTCCCCGTCTTGACCTAGCCGCCGCCCCCCCCAAAAAAATTCCGGCTCCCACCTCGCTGCTCCGGCTCCCCCCTCTGGTGCTCCGGCTCCCAGGCGTTCTCCTCCAACTCCGGCGTCTCCTCTCGACCAAGGTAAGCCCCCCCACCCTCTAACAAAAAAGTTTTTTGGTAATAATTTCACTCCGGCCATGGCCAAGACCGTGGCCGTCTTCTCCGGCCACGGTCGCTGCGTGGCCGGCAGTGGCCTGGCCACGGTGGCCAGGCCACTGTAAAAAAAAAAAAAAACATTTGGTAACAGGGGGGGTGGGGAAACCCCCCCCCTATTTGTCTTCTCCGGCCACGGCCGTGGCCGCGGCCGGACAAGGCGGCCACGGCCGCTGCCGTGGCCGGCAGTGGCCTGGCCACGGTGGCCAGGCCACTGTGACAAAAAAAAAAAAATTTTTAACAGGGGGGGGGGGAAACCCCCCCCCCCCATTTGTCTTCTCCGGCCACGGCCGTGGCCGCGGCCGGACAAGGCAGCCACGGCCGCTGCCGTGGCCGGCAGTGGCCTGGCCACGTGGCCAGGCCACTGTACAAAAAAAAAAAAAATTTTTTAACAGGGGGGGGGGGAAACCCCCCCCCCCCCCTTTGTCTTCTCCGGCCACGGCCGCTGCCGTGGCCGGCAGTGGCCTGGCCACGGTGGCCAGGCCACTGTGACAAAAAAAAAAATTTTTTTTTAACAGGGGGGGGGGGAAACCCCCCCCCCCCCTTTGTTTCTTCGGCCACGGCCGTGGCCGCGGCCGGACAAGGCGGCCACGGCCGCTGCCGTGGCCGTCTTCTCGGCCACGGCCGCTGCCATGGCCGGCAGTGGCCTGGCCACGGCCACGGTGGCCAGGCCACTGTGACAAAAAAAAAAAATTTGTAACAGGGGGGGGGGAAACCCCCCCCCCCCCATTTGTCTTCTCCGGCCACGGCCGTGGCCGCGGCCGGACAAGGCGGCCACGGCCGCTGCCACGGTGGCCAGGCCACTGTGAAAAAAAAAAAAAAATTTTTGTAACAGGGGGGGGGGAAACCCCCCCCCATTTTGTCTTCTCCGGCCACGGCCGCTGCTGTGGCCGGTCAAAATTAAAAAAAATTTTGTGGCCTTTTGGGCCACGGCCACGGTGGCCAGACCGCAGTCCAAAAAAAAAAAAAAAGTTAGGAGGGGGGAGCTCTTTGGATAGACTGATTGTTATGTCTTGATTATGCAATAATATTTGTAATGCTAGATAGAAAGTCTTGTTGTATTATTATTTAATTTGCATAATATTTTTGCAATAATTAATTTAAGCAGAATGTTTATGCAATAGTATTTGTGCATTTGTACTTATTTACATTTGTTATGTCTTGATTATTTATATTCTGCTGCAAACTGAATGATGCATTAAATTATGTAATGCTAAATAAAAGTTTGTTGTAATATTATTTAATTTCCAGCAACAAATTAGTAGTTTCAATGATTTACATTTTAGTATTCGCAAACATTTGTATTTGACACAATAATCTTAAAAAGTTAGTGATTACATGTATAATTCACAAGAAGTTAAGAATAACAAGCATAAGTTCGATTGTCTTCGGACTTCCATAATAATCACAGCACTTTAATTAACCTTTAGACCCGTTTGAGAATTTGTAAGCCTTAGTCTTGCAAATTCTCAAATTGTCCTGGTGGACAGTTTGGGAATATTTCTTGTGACATGTTAGTCTGCTAGTAATCATCGTGGGTGAGATTTCGGTTTGCATTTGCTCATACGTTCTCCTAGTGTGGCTTATATACCACACATTTAGGAGAACATATGGGAAATGCTGCCGAAATTTCAATGTTGCCGATCGATGATAATTAATAGCAGAATAACATATCACAAAAAATATTCTTGAATGGGATAGGGCCTTACCTTGTAGACATGGAGTGAAGGTAGAATTATTTAAGACACTTGAATGCTTGTGAAGTCTAATGACTAAACGCACCGCCTTGCGGCCCGACCCAAACTCAAGCCCTCCCTTTAGCCATGAACCTATGCATCGGTCCTTGCTAGCACGCCAAGGATCGTAGCCGTGGCTCGCCCTTGCATGGTAGGGACCTTAGTTGCCTAAAAAAAATTGGTTTACTTATAAATGATTTAAATGGTTGTATTAACCTTAGTTGTGACCAAGAAATAATTTAGTTATATATTTAGTAATACTAATATAGTTTTATTTTTGGTTTCATTTAATGATTTACCAGACTTTGTATAAGTCGGTCAAAAATGAGCGGGACTCGCTCATGGATGTATGCAAGGATAAAAGATGGCTTGCTGAATCCAGATTTTCTGAATGGATTGGAAGAATTTATCGCATTTGCATGTAGCCAACCTGAATGGATGGATGGGCCTAGGATTAGGTGCCCATGCAACTTCCACAGGTGTCAGAATAAAGCCTACAGAGATGTGGAAACTGTTAAGGTGCATTTGTGTAAGAAGGGTTTGTTCCTGATTACTATGTTTGGTACTGTCATGGTGAACCAGAGGATATTCCAGCAGCTGTTATAGGCCAACAAGAGTCAATTCCCGTAGATGAACCATTTGTGAATTTAAACACATATGAACAAATGGTGATGAATGCATCGGGTAATGACTTCAATCAGAATACATTTATGGAAGAACCAAATCCAGAAGCACAACAATTTTATGATATGTTGCGTGCTGCAAATCAAGAATTGTATCCTGGGTGTGAGGGTCATTCCCAGTTCTCTACAGCTGCTCGAATGTTGAATATTAAGGCAGAACATCGATTATCAGAAAAGGCGTTCAATTCTGTAGCTGAGTTAATCAAAGAAATTCTGCCAAATGATAATGTTGCCGCAGACAGTTTTTACGCAACAAAGAAGTTGTTGCGTGGGCTTGGGCTCCCAGTTAATAAGATCGATTGTTGCTTGAACAATTGTATGATATTTTGGGGTGAAGACTCAGAGCTGAGATGGTGTAAGATTTGTGGGCAATCGAGGTTCAAAAACCGAAGGAGGAGCCGGTACAAGTAGGAGGAAAAGTGTGCCTTACAAGAGGATGCATTACTTTCCTCTTACCCCACGCCTGCAGAGATTATACAGATCTGAGGCAACAGCTGCTGATATGAGATGGCATGCCGAACATGAATCTAAAGAGGATGAAATGCGGCATCCATCAGATTCAAAGGCTTGGAAGCATTTCAATGAAAATCATCCTGATTTCGCTGAAGATATAAGGAATGTGAGATTAGGTCTTTGTACCGATGGCTTCCAACCATTTGGTCAAGCGGGGCAACAGTATTCATGTTGGCCTGTGATACTGACTGTATATAACCTTCCTCCGTGGAAGTGCATGAAAGATACTGCAATGTTTTTAACCGTTTTGGTTCCAGGACCATCAAATCCAAAGGAAAAGATTGATGTCTTTCTGCAACCGTTGGTGGCCGAATTGAAAATGTTGTGGGAAACAGGAGTGGTAGCCTACGACATTTCTATGAAACAAAATTTCTTAATGAGAGCTGCTTTGATGTGGACAATAAGTGATTTTCCGGCATATGCAATGTTGTCTGGTTGGAGCACTGCTGGACGTCTGGCATGCCCTCATTGCATGTATGATTCGGATGCATTTACATTGCAGAAGAGTGGTAAGCAGTCATGGTTTGATAACCATAGGAAGTTCTTGCCCCCAAATCATCCTTACAGGCGTAACTTGATCGCCTTCCGGAAGAACAAAGCAGTCACAAAATTTGCCGAACCGGTTAGGTCCGGCACGGATCTATTTGATTCTATAGAGCATTTGGGGTTGATGTATGCATGGGAACCGGATGCAGATAGAATAAATAGCCGTATATGTAAAGAACATAACTGGAAGAAGCGAAGTATATTTTGGGATTTGCCTTATTGGAGCACAAATCTCATCCGGCACAACTTGGATGTTATGCATATCGAGAAAAATTTCTTTGATAACATATTTAACACGGTGCTAAACATCCCGGGAAAAACAAAAGATACTGCAAAGTCAAGAGAAGAACTTAATCAGTACTGCAGAAGAGGTGATTTGAGAAGGAGTGCCGATGGGACCTATCCTAAAGCATGTTACACTCTTGACAGAAATTCACGAGAAGTTTTATGTAACTGGCTTAGAGGGTTAAAATTTCCAGATGGTTATGCCTCAAATATCGGTAGGTGTGTGGACATGCATAAGCTCAAGTTGTTCGGCATGAAGAGCCGACTGCCATGTTTTCATGCAACGATTATTACCTATAGCTTTTCGTGAGTTGCTTCCGCAACATGTCTGGAAGGCAATTACGGAGCTCAGCTTATTCTTCAAGGAGTTATCTGCCGCAGTCATTACTTCTGCATCCATGGCAAGGCTTGAGGAGGAAATTCCAATTATTTTATGCAAGCTTGAGCGAATATTTCCTCCCAGTTTTTTTGACTCAATGGAGCATTTACCGGTTCACTTGCCATACGAAGCGAGCATAGCTGGTCCCGTGCAGTATCGCTGGATGTATCCTTTCGAGAGGTAAATATATACATCATTAAGATATGTTGACATTTCAAATATTATTTCATTGCTTGAAAAATTCGTTAATTTTTTGTTGCAACTTTACATATAGGTATCTTAAGAAGTTAAAAAATAANTAGAAAGCAACTTAGATTTTTTTTCATGTTGTCTACTTTCTGTCCTTTAATCAGGTAACCAAAGCAATTCAGAGTGTGATCCCAGATTGATCTTCGGCGTAAGGAACTAAAAGAAATGGAAGAAAAAAAAACAGTGACTGAGAGGCAGCTCTTCTGTTGAGGAGGGGAGCTCTGGTGGGCCGGTACTTATGCTAGTTAAGATGGTTGGGGCTCATCAGGTTGACCTTCTGTACCTTTCAAAGCTCATTTGCTTCTTCCTGACCGTAGCTAGTAATTATTTCATGCTGCTGTTCTGTTTTATTAGATTGATAATAATTAGTAACTAAATAAATGAATTCTTACTTTATATATATATATATATATATATATATATATATATATATTTTAAATACTATTTATCAAACTACATGCTTATATAATTAATAATAAAATAATATCTATTACTTTTGATAATGCATTAATAATAATCCCGTCCCCCCTTCGGTCTCGGGGTGAGGTCACCGCATCACAACCCCAAGCCCCCCTCCGGTCTCGGGGTGCACAAGCATCATCTCACCTCCGAGACCCCCTCGGGTCTCGGGGTGAGGTCACCGCATCTCAACCCGAGACCCCCCTCCGGTCTCGGGGTGCACAAGCATCATCTCACCCCCGAGACCCCCTTCGGTCTCGGGGTGAGGTCACCGCATCACAACCCTGAGACCCCCCCCCGGTCTCGGGTGCACAGCATCATCTTACCTCCGAGACCCCCTCTGGTCTCGGGGTGGTCACCGCATCTCAACCCCCGAGACCCCCCGGTCTCGGGGTGCACAAGCATCATCAACGTTCAGTACGTGAACGGCCTTCGAACCAAACGACAACATCGGGCCACCTGGCGCACCCACATGACCCGTCGTGCGCCCGTGGCCGCTTATGGCCATACCTTATAACGGCGTATGGTGCATTGCATGTGTCACTGTGCATGACCATATCCCGTTACGGAGTACGATTCACTACCACTTGCAACTATACACGGTCATGTCAGCAACGGCGCGCACCAAATGCAACCGCGGCTACTAGACACCTGTAAAGCCATATCGATAGGTAACGCAGGGCGCCTCCGGCATGCACAGTGGTACGACAGCAATCTTCTGAAACAGAAGGATAGGGCATTTGAATAAGTATAAAAGCATGCGCCCGCGTTGTAAGTAGGGACTTGGACTCTGGTTTTCTTCATACTAGTAAAAATCCTAACTGTTTCAGCTCCCGTCGGCTGAGCAGTTCTTGTCTAATCCCAAGTAACTGACTTGAGCGTCGGAGGTCCCCACCAGAGCATCCGGTCTCCGGGGACTTTTTTTGCAGGGGTCTGGTGAGAGGGACGTCCGTCTTCCCCAACGTTTGAAGAAGGTGACTTGGCGTCATCAGATTGGTGCGCTAGGAAGGGGAGATTGAAGAAAAGTATAGCCTCGAACCTGTTACTGACTTCTCCCTCCTCAAGCTCTTAAACAATGGTGACGACCCGTGCACGAGAGGCCACCGTCAGTCACGCTGGGGGCAGCGTTAAAGGGCTGATCAGCCCGCAGCTGGCCCCTTAGCCCTCCAACCGATGCACCTGCACCAGCACCAGTATAGCAGTTTCAGGAAGATCGGTTTGCTGCTCTTGCCGCGCAGTTCAATCCTTGGCCATAATGGTCCAATGCCTGCAACATCAGGCGGTGATTGCACGGCAACCGGAACCCCTCTCGTCGGTGCCAAGAGCCCCTCAGCCCAGTCAGCACTCGATTCGGAGGAGGTCTCCTACCCGAGAAGCCTGCCCTCGCTGCACTTCACCTAAGCCTCACCGCCGCGAGGCCTCAAAGCGGCCCCGCTCACCCTCTCGCCGCGTCAGCGCGTCTCAAGCGACGATGTGAGAAGGAGGTGGAGCATCCCCGTCGGCCTCCCCGTCGCCTCTCCTCTTCCTCAGACTCTTCGAGGGAGGGGTCCTTCGATGGCGGGATAGCCCACCGGGCGGAGTGAAGACTTGATGGAGTACAACCAGCGGTTGGAAGAGCTCAGCCGTCGGATTACCAACCCTCTAGAGACGGACTATGACAGCCGCCCACCGCTGTCTCACCGCATCCTGGAGGAGCCTATCTCTACTCGGTTTCGTCCCCTCAGCTGGACCCTTATGACGGGACCACGGACCCCCTGGACCACCTGAAGAGTTACAAGGTCCTTATGCAAGTCCAGGGGGCGACCGATTCGCTCATGTGCATCGCCTTCCCAGCCACCTTGAAGAAAGCTGCTCGAGCCTGGTATTCCCGCCTGCCGCCCCGGAAGTATTGATTCCTTCCGTCAACTGAAGAGAGCCTTCCTGGCCCACTTTGATGCCTGCAGAAAGATTCCAAGGGTGGTCGATAGCCTCTTCTCCGTCCAACAAAAGGGTGGCGAGTCCCTTCGGACTACGTCGCACGGTTCAAGGAGGCTGCCCTGGAGGTTTACAATCTTGAAGACTCGGTGGCCACTTTGGCCTTGAAGCGAGGGCTCGCCCGTCTCGCTTCACATACTCCCTCGATAGAAGCCTGCCCGGCTCCTACGCGAGCTCTTGACCGGGCCCCCAGAAATCACGGGATCCGGGAACTGACGAGGCCAGACCATCCTGCACCGACGCCCGAGGCTCAGTGGGAGCATCTCCAAGAAGATCCTCGCCCGACCGAGAGACCTGTAATCCCTTTTTCTAAAAGGGACTTAGAGGGGGTGGTTAATGAAAATAATGACAGCGTCGTCGTGTCCATGACGATAGCCAAACACCCTGTAAAAAGAATTTTGGTCGATAGTGGGAGCTCGGTGAATGTTTTGAATTACGATGCTTTTGTTCGCATGAGTTTATCATCTAACCTGCTCCGTGTAAGTTGAGGGGGAGATCACCCTTCCTGTTATAGCTGGCACGGCCCCGCACCAAAGCACGGTCCTCATGAGCTTCCTAGTGGTCCGGGTGCCCCTTGCCTACAACGCTATCCTCGGGAAGGCCCGGACTCAACCTCTTGGATGCGTCATATCTCTACTAAGAGGCTCCTCGTGAGGTTTTCCGCCAGGAGGGGTCGGGGAGATATGGGGGGAGCAGAATCCACCCCCACTTTGCTACCACATGGTCCCAGTCCGCAGGAGGTGATGCCGCGCCCGGCCTGAGACGCTGGATCCTCGAGACCTGGAGAGGAGAGGAGAGCCGGCGAGCGCTGCTTACTTTCCCCTCGGGAGGACCCGGCAAGAACAGTCCGGATTGGAGCTACTCCCGGAGGAGGCTCGTGACCGACTCCTCCTTTCTACGAGCTAATGCGATGTCTTCGCCTGGTCGGCGTCGATATGCCAGGAATCCTGAGAGGTGATCACCCACCAACTAACAAGCCGGAGTGCCGACCTATTCGGCAAAAGAAGAGAGTTTTTGCCTCAGATAGACCGTGGATGAGGAGGTGCGGAAGCTCTGGCGGCCGGTCATATCCGCGAGGTGCACTACCCGGACTGGCTGGCGAATGTCGTGATGGTTCGCAAGGCCAGTGGGAGCTGGAGGATGTGCGTGGACTTCACCGACCTCAACAAGGCATGCCCCAAAGACAGCTTCCCGTTACCCCGGATCGACCAGCTAGTGGACGCACGTCCAGGCACGAACCCTTAGCTTCATGGATGCATTTTCGGGGTACAATCAAATAAGGATGGACCCAGCTGATGAAGAGGCCACCTTCCTTTGTCACGAAAAAGGAATTTACTGCTACAAAGTGATGCCGTTTGGGCTGAAGAATGCCGGGGCACTATCAGAGGTTGATGAATAAGGTCTTTGAGGGCCAGATTGGCGCAACATGGAGGTGTATGTAGATGATATGTTGACCAAGAGCGCCCATGCGGCTGACCACGTGTTGATCTTGCGGAAACCTTCAACAACCTGCACCAATATCGGATGAGGCTGAACCCCCACAAGTGCCTTCGGGGTTGCAGCGGCAAATTCTTGGGCTTCATGGTGACTCAGCGGGATCGAAGCCAATCCTGACAAGATCCGGGCCATCCTGGATATGAGGCCCCGGCTAACAAAAAAGAGGTGCAGCGCTTGACCGGAGGGTGGCGGCCCTGAGTCGCTTCATGTCAAGATCAGCGGAGAGATGCTGCCCTTCTTCAAGGGCATTGCGCAAGGTCAACGGCTTCGAATGGACAAAGGAGTGCCAGGACGCCTTTCGAGGAGTTGAAGCAATTTCTATCCACTCCCCCGTTACTGTCCAAGCCAAGGAGCGGGGAGGAGCTCTTCTGTATCTGGCAGCCTCCCCCGAGGCCGTCAGCTCTGTGCTCGTGCGTATGGATGCTGATGGAATGCAGAGGCCAGTCTATTACACCAGTAAGGTGCTTCATGATGCCGAGACCAGATACACCAGAACTGAGAAGATCATTCTTCGCCTTGGTGGTCTTCGCACAGCGCTTCCGACCCTATTTCCAAGCTCACCCCATCGTGGTGCTCACGGACCAACCTCTCCGAACTATTCTATCCCGTCCTGACACCTCGGACGGTTAGCCAAGTGGGCCGTTAAGCTGAACGAGTTTGATCTGTCCATCCGGCCAAGATCTGCCATGAAGTCTCAAGTATTAGCTGATTTTTTGGTCGAGTGTACCTGGACTGAGGAGGGCCATGAAGAGATACATCCGGAGGCGCATGGCCACCCCCGGCGGGGAGGCAGAAGGAGAAGAGTGGATCCTACATGTGGATGGAGCGGCTAACTCTCAAGGAAGCGGAGCGGGACTTATCCTGCAAGCCCTGAGGGGAGGTAGTAGAGTATGCCCTCCGGTTCCTGTTCTCAGCTACCAATAACCAGGCGGAGTATGAAGCCCTGTTGGCGGGGAAGAAACTGGCCAAGGAGCTTGGAGCGGAGCGTCTGAGAGCCTTCACAGATTCCCAGCTCGTCTTCGGCAGGTTGCTGGGTAAGTATGAGGCCAGAGACCCAACCATGTCATGTTACTTAAGCGAGGTGCGGTCCCAGGCCTCTCGGTTCTCCTACTTTCACGTCAGCTACATTCCCGGGCAGAGAACGTAGGGCTGATGCATTGTCCCGACTGGCCACCTCGGCCGACGGGACCTGGGAAGAACGTATGTGGAGCACCTGTAGGCCCCAAGCATTGAAGTGGCGGAGGAAGCATTGCCGGTTGAGCAGGGGCCCTCTTGGATGGACGCCTATGTACGATATTTGACCGACGACACTCTCCCTGAAGACCCGCGGAAGCTAGATTACTCAAACGACGGGCTCCAAGGTTCCTGATGATGGACGGGAGGCTTTATCGAAGGTCATTTTCATAGCAGATTACATCTTACGGGAGATCCACGAAGGCATCTGTGGAAGTCATCTGGGGGCAGAGCCCTAGCTTACAAGGCCCTACGACAGGGGTATTACTGGCTCACCATGAAGGAAGACGCGGCCGAGCTTGTCAAGAAATGTGATAGCTGCCAGCGCCATGCCAATATTCAGCGACAGCCAGCGTCTCAGCTGACCCATTTGGTGGCACCTTGGTCCATTCGCTCAGTGGGGTATGGATATCTTGGGACCATTCCCTCCGGCCTTCGGACAGCGCAAGTTCCTCCTGGTGGCCGTTGATCACTTCACCAAGTGGATTGAAGCCGAAGCCCTTGCTAAAATTACTGAAAAAAGGTGAGATCCTTCTTTTGGAAGTCCATCATATGCCGGTTCGGGCTACCCCATACCTTAGTCACCGACAATGGTCGGCAGTTTGATAACGCCCTTCCGGGAGTTCTGCACCGAACTTGGCATTCGCCAGAGGTTCACTTCCGTCGGGCACCCCCAGACTAATGGCGCGGCCGAAGTGACCAATCGCATCATTCTCCAAGGATTGAGAACTCGGCTGGATGATTGCAAAGGGCGATGGGTGGAGGAGCTTCACAATGTGCTATGGGCCTACCATACAACGCCGCGAGCCCCTACGGAGAGACCCATTTAGCCTGGTTTTCGGGTCCGAAGCTGTTATCCCGGTAGAGATGGCTCCCCGAGTCCTCGGGTGGAGTTGTATGGTGAGAAAGATAACTCGGACCGGCTGCGGGCCAACCTTGACCTGGTGGAGGAGGTGCGGGACCGATCGCGGTTGCGGATGGCGGTCTATCGACAACGAGCTGCCAGATACTACAACGCCCACGTACGCCCCAAGACTTTCTGCCTGGGAGACCTGGTCCTCCGACGGGCTGAAGTCTCAAAGCCGACGGAGGGGGGCAAGCTAGCCCCAAATTGGGAAGGACCCTATCGGATCGCCGAGACACTCCGTCACGGAGCTTACAAGATTGAAGAGCTGATGGGAAGCCGCTTCCTAGGACATGGAATGCAGACAACCTTCGTCGGTATTATCAGTAGCGCATTTCTCCTCTCACATTAAATACCGTCTATGTATTCTTTTGGACCTTCGCCCCTCATTCTATATTAACGAATTTCAATTTTAGCTCTTGAGTTCTTTTGCATGAAATCCGACACCCGTCGGCACCTAAAGCCATGGGCCAGCCAGGCATGAAGCCCGACACCCGTCGGCACCTAAAGCCCTGGGCCAGCCAGGCATGAAGCCCGACGCCCATCGGCACCTAAAGCCCTAGCCAGCCAGGCATGAAGCCCGACGCCCATCGGCATCTAAAGCCCTAGCCAGCCAGGCATGAAGCCCGATGCCCGTCGGCACCTAAAGCCCTGGGCCAGCCAGGCATGAAGCCCGACGCCCGTCGGCACCTAAAGCCCTGGGCCAGCCAGGCATGAAGCCCGACGCCCATCGGCACCTAAAGCCCTGGGCTAGCCAGGCATGAAGCCCGACGCCCGTCGGCACCCATCGGCACCTAAAGCCCTGGGCCAGCCAGGCATAAAGCTCGACACCCGTCGGCACCTAAAGCCCTGGACCAGCCAGGCATAAAGTCCGACCCCCATCGGCACCTAAAGCCATGTGCCTACCTGGCACAAGGCCCGACATACCCCTAGCAGAGCGGTGTGCCATCAGTCCTAAGGAACCCGCCTACCTCAACCTCCAACGTCCGGTGCTTCAACCCCAGGAAGCCTATCCTTTCTGACCCCGAGTTTTGGTCCTAGATGGCTAAGATGGAGTAATTCACACATGAATTGAGTTACCCCCTAGCGCTAATAAGACCGAGAGGTCGCGCATCATCAACCAACGAATGTGGGATAAGGGTCGCAGATAGATAATTTATCTTGGAGGAAAAAGATATTTTATTAATTTGAAGTGATTACAAAATGCCGACATAGTCGGACTTGCAAAAACAAAAAATACAAGGAAGCTCACGGTTCAATCGGAGCGGGCTCATCATCGGAGGGGGCCGAATCCGAGAAGTGATCTGGTTCAACTTCCAGGGCTTGGGGAATGTTCAAGTCCCTGGCAATTTTCTCCTTCCCATGCTGGAACCCTTGAAGAAACACCGCCGCCCCTTCCCATACTGAAACCCTTGAAGAAACACCGCCGCTGAGGCTTCTGCCAAATCATCTGCAAAGCGCTCAGACGCTTTGTACTCTTCTATGATTCCGACGGTCCTGGCCATGATGGCGGCTTCCACCTCGATGGCCCGAGCTCTTTTCTCCACGGCAAGGGCTGCAGCTGCAGTCCTCTCGGCCTCTTGGGCACGGCTCACCTCCTCCCCGGCTTGGCTCGCTTCCTCCTCCGATGACCGTGCCTTGTCCTCCGTGGCCCTTGCTTTCTCCTCCGCTGCCGCTACCTTTTCCTCCGCAGACCCTACTCTCTCCTCAGCCGCGACCGCCCGAGCCTCGATTTCTTGGATGGCCAGGGTCAGCTCAGAGATGTGCAGGTCTCTGGCCATCACTGCGTTTTCAGCCTCCGTTATCTGGTGGAGCGCCGCCCGCAGACGGTTGGCCTCGACCTCCGCTCAGCTCTTGGCGGCCCTTATTTCATTGGCCCGGGCGATTCTGGCTGACTCTAGCGCCCCCTCAGCCGCCTCCGCGCGGTGCCGGGCATCTTCGGCCTCCTTCTCTGCCTCACGCAGAAGGGCCTTCCCACCGTGGATCACCTCCCTCGCGGCCTTCAGGGAATGCGCAAGCTGCAGGCAAGCTCCAGGTCAAAAAAAAAAGAGAGAGGGAAAGTATCAAAGCAAAGGGTGGTAGGACCACTTACTCTGACAAGGGCCGCGTAGGACTCCCGGAAGAATGTACCCGCCTTCAGGTGGCTGAGCTCTTCCAGGACCTCGGCATGAAAATTGGAGAAAGGACCCGCTCTACCCAATGCCCGTCATTTAGGATGGAGTCCCGGGTGGCCCTGGTCTGGCCCTGCCCCGTTCGGCTGCCTCGATATTCTTTGGCTCGGCGTGCGGGCTGCTCCTAGGCATCCTCTCGGGAGGCGGGCTTGCTGTCCCTAATGGCCCCTCGCCCCAACTCCTGACTGCCTCGGGTGGAGTCGGTTCACCAGGGGTAGGGAGCTCCTCCGCACTATAGGCTCTTCCACCACTGCCGGCTCCTCTGCAGCTTGCTCCTCCATTGGTACCCCCACGGTCGTCGTCCTCTCTGGCGGGGTGTCGGCCATGAGGTCGATCTCCGGAGCGACCGGGGGGTCTTGCGGTGCTGACGATCGGGGGACCCGAGCTGTCGAGCGTTTTGGGGCTAGAGTTTGCTAGCCTTCACTCAGCCCTTCCCGGGCCCTCTTCTTGGAGATGGCCTTCAGGAGTCTATGTGTTGAGATCTTCATGGCTGCATGATATCGGTCAAGGTTAAAAAAAAGGGAAAAGAAAAACAAGCAAAACTTTGGCTAAGTGTGGAAATGGCTTACCTCGGTGGGAGATAAGACCCATCGACTGGAGGCTATCTTCCGTCAGGAGCAGGGTGTACCGAGGGATCTCGGCAGCCAACAATTGCCCAATGCTTCCCGGTCTCCAGGTTGGACGGCGGAGTTCGCGTTGCCTCGAAGGTCGGGGTCTCCCCACCAGGGCCTGACTTTGTCTAGGCTAACAAAAAAGAACCGGGATTTCCATCCCTTAATCAAAGAGGGAAGGAAAAGCTTAAGGACCCGGTTGGGTCGGGGCTGGAATAGCCACCAACCCTACTGGGACCAGAGGATATAAAAAGATCGGAAAAAGAAGATTCGGGGGGTGATGTCAAGACGATGACAGAGAATAACAAAGGCACTAATAACCCGATAGGAATTTGGGACCAGCTGGGAGGGAGTCAAGGAGTAGTATTCAAGAAGGTTGATGAAAAAGGAAGGAAAGGGTGGACGAAAACCCGCCTTCAAGAAAATCTCGTAAAGGGCCACTCGGCCTGGTTGGGAAGAGATGACTCTATCATCGGGGAGGAAAGGATGGACGGAGACCCGCCTTCAAGCAAATCTCGTAAAGGGCCACTCGGCCGGGTCGGGAAGAGATGACTCTATCATCGGGAGTCGGCAAGAAAAGTCCAACATCCTGGGGAATCTGGTAACGGGCCCGGATTTTTATCAAATCCTGGCCTGTTACCGTGGAGGCGGTCCCCCCCGGGGACTCCTCCACCCTCGAGGAGGTGTCGGCCCCTGACCAGTGGCCCCTCGATGGAGGCCTCCCAGCGACCTGCTGCTGGGCCAAAGGGATGCGGTCCTCTGAATCAGTGGACCACTCAAATGAAGGAGAGGGGGAAGGAACAGAGAGGCACAGTGCCTCTCAGAAGAAGAACGATCCTCCGGATCATCCTCCGAGGTCCGATATGGGGAACTCATGGATAAAAGAAGTGATGGAAGGGTCTAGAATGGACAAAAAACTAACCTAAAGGAAGGGAAGCTAGGCGCAGGCTCTCGGGTTGCAGGGGAGACCAAGACGCAGAGGCTCAGAGGAAGACGACGATGGCAGCAGTGGTGTGGCCAGATTCAACCCCCCACTCAAGTTTTATTGGGTTTTCAAATTGTCCCACCTTGTCTCATCAGCCACATGGATCCCCACCATAGGTTGCCCGGCGCGTGATACGATACGCCTCCAGCCAATGATGGGACTCTGCTAACGTTACCGCTATAAGAGGTAATGATAATGCAGCTTTCCATGCGGGCTTCGAAGAGTTAACCTCGCCTCGAGGACGATCATGGCAGGCTCAGTGTACGGAGGCGACCGCCTTTTCACATTCCTCATGCCGTCCGCATAGAGATGTGGACAGGAATCAGTCACATGGGAGGTAGCACCCCTTTCGCCTTGCCAGTGGGGCCCGCTTCGCCTCAGAGGTGAGGGGGCATCTGATGTGGCTGATCCAGCGCTGTTAGAATAAATGGTAACAGCTGCCAGCGGAGGTCCTCCCCTAACCCCGAGCCCCACCTCCGGTCTCAGGGTGAGGTCATCGCATCACAACCCCGAGACCCCCCCTCCGGTCTCGGGGTGCACAAGCATCATCTCATCCCCGAGACCCCCTCCGATCTCGGGGTGAGGTCACTGCATCACAACCCCAAGACCCCCCTTCGGTCTCGGGGTGCACAAGCATCATCTCACCCCCGAGACCCCCTCCGGTCTCGGGGTGAGGTCACCACATCTCAACGCCGAGACCCCCCTCCGGTCTCGGGGTGCACAAGCATCATCTCACCCCGAGACCCCTTCCGGTCTCGGGGTGAGGTCACCGCATCACAACCCCGAGACCCCCCTCCGATCTCGGGGTGCAGAAGCATCATCTCACCCCCGAGACCCCCTTCGGTCTCGGGGTGAGGTCACTGCATTACAACCCCGAGACCCCCCTTCGGTCTCGGGGTGCACAAGCATCATCTCACCTCCAAGACCCCCTCCGGTCTCGGGGTGAGGTCACCGCATCTCAACCCCGAGACCCCCCTCTGGTCTCGGGGTGCACAAGCATCATCAACGTTCAGTACGTGAACCGGCCTTCGAACCAAACGACAACTTTGGGCCACCTGGCGCACCCACATGACCCGCCGTGCGCCCATGGCCGCTTGCGGCCATACCTCATAACGGCTTATGGTACATTGCATATGTCACTGTGCATGACCATGCCCCGTTACGGAGTACGATTCACTACCACTTGCATGTTAGGGTCCCCGATCAAGAACTCCAAAACATTCACCAACTCCTCCGCGCGATCCGCTCCAACACCATAATTGATCCTCCCGAACCGTTTCCAGTAACACACGAGCGTGGTAATTAGGATTTAACACACAAGAAATGAAGAATGCCTCACTGTTATTACGAAGAACGTGGTCTCAGGATTATTAGTCCTTCGAACCACCAGATCACAAGAACACTCGTACAAGGGTTATTAGCCCAAGCACGCCCAAACTTAAGAGGTTATCAGCCCCCAAGTTTACTGGCATAAACGTGCCTATGCCTGGCCAACATTCATAAGCTCTCTAAGCTTACACAATATAACTCCCCCCTCCCTATTGCTCCTGAGGAGTGCTTATATATGCATCCTCAGGAGCTTACAAAATCCTACCAACCCAATCAAATCAAATCTAGATCAAATCTTCAAGATTTTAAGGAAACAATTCGAAACATCTCCTAGAATCAAGGAGATTTGACGATACATGCCTAAAACAATTTAACTGAAAAGGAAACTAATCTTCCCAATCAAATCAAATCTAGATCAAATCTTCAAGATTCTAAGGAAAACAATTCATAGAATCAAGGAGATTTGACGATACATGCCTAAAATAACTTAACTGAAAGGGAAACTAATCTTCTAGAGTTTAGGAGAAACATCCTAAATCTAGAAGATATGATTTATTCAATCACCTTCTAGAGTTTAGGAGAAACATCATAAATCTAGAAGATATGATTTATTCAATCACTCCCCACAAGGAAATCAATTTCTGAAGATATCTCCATAATGCACTTGATCTCGCCGCCGTCCACCGCCCTACACGGTGGCGCTGCCGCCTGTCACTGGGGCCGCATCTCGCAACTTATCCTCCCCGTCGTGGCCGTGTAGGCCATGGTCTTCGCTTGGGATCCTTTCATTCTCCCTTCCATTAAGTGTACCCTTGTCCTTAAGGGTAAATTGTGGGAACCTTAAGGCTATGTCATCATAATCCTCCCAGGTTGCTTCCTCTCTAGGTAGCCCTCTCCATTGCACCAATACTCTCCAGATCTTCCTTCTAATCCTCCCACATGGCACCATTTTGTATTCAAGAATCGTTGTGGGCTGTAGTAGCATTCTACCTTCCTCATTGAAGGAAGGCAATTCCTCTACAATCAAGCTAGGATCCCCAACTCATCTCTTGAGGAGAGACACATGAAACACTGGATGAAGTCTTGAGGTTGGTGGTAATTCCAGCCGATACGCAACTTCTCCGACACGGGCAGCCACTTTAAATGGTCCATAATACCTTTTCTCTAGCTTGTAGTTTGCCTTTCTCTTCATTGTCTTTTGGCCATAGGGTTGAAGCTTCAAGTACACAAAGTCCCCGGGCTCAAACCCTTCTAGCCTTCTCCTTTTATCATAATATTTCTTCATGCTCGATTGGGCCTTCTTAAGCTCCCTCTTTGCCTTGGCTAGTATCTCGTCTCTAGTGATCAAGGCTTCCTCCACTTCTGCATTCTTAGCCGTACCCCTCTCATAAGCCACCAAGGTAGGAGGCTTCCTTCCATACACCACTTCAAATGGGCTAAGTGTGATGGAAGAGTGGTATGTTGTATTATACCAATATTCCGCCCATGACATGTCCATCCACCTTGCTTGCTCATCATGGCAATAGCATCTCAAGTATTGTTCTAATGTACGGTTGACCACCTCTGTTTGGCCATCGGTCTGCGGATGGTATGAAGAACTTGTCTTCATTTTGCTCCCTTGCAGTGCAAACACTTCCTTCCAAAAGGAGCTCATGAACACCCGATCCCGGTCCGTAACAATGGTTCTAGGGAAACCATGGAGCTTTACCACGTTGTCCACAAAGGCCTTAGCCACACTCTTCATTGTAAATGGATGCTTAAGGGGTATGAAGTGAGCATACTTACTTAAGCGATCCACGACCACCAAGATCACTTCGTACCCTTGACTTGCGGGCAAGCCCTCCACAAAATCCATGGACAAGTCTTCCCATATAGCTTCCGGTATGGGTAAGGGCTGCAAGAGACCTGTAGGGGCCTTCGTATCATGTTTGACCTTTTGACACACGTCACATTCCGCCACCCACTTCTTCACACTTCTCTTTAGGCCCTCCCAATAGAAGAAATGCTTGATCCTTATATAGGTCCTAAGCCATCCCGAATGACCACCTTCTTTGCTATGGTGGAAGTGAGTGAGAATCTCCTTCCTCAGGTTTGGTACGTCGGGCACATAGACATAGGACTTGTAGTAGATAAGCCCATCACGCCATTTGAATCCGGTCACCCCATTACATGGACTCTCAAGCTTCTCTATGATCTCTTGAGACCTTGCATCCAACTCCAAAACCTCTCTAAGCTTGTCCCATATCCTCCATTCAGCTCCACTCAAGGCCATATGTTCAGCCTCATCTTCATACAAAGTCCACATCATTGGACTTCCCTCCTTCCTTGACAATGCATCAGCCACCTTATTCTCCTTGCCGGGCTGATATATAATGTCATACTCGAATCCCAGAAGCTTCACAAGAAACTTCTGTTGCTCTGGCGTCACAATCTTTTGTTCTAGCAAGTGTCTTAATGCTTGTTGATCGGTCACTATAGTAAACTTTCTTCCCAAGAGGTAAGGTCTCCACACCTTCACCGCATGCACAACCGCCAACATTTCTCTTGCATAAGTGCTCCATGCTTTCTTCATTGGCCCTAAGGCCTTGGAGATATAAGCTATGGGCCTCCTTTCTTGAGCTAGTACCGCCCCAATCCCTTCTCCACTTGCATCAGTATATACTTCAAATGGTTTCTTAAAGTCAGGCAAGGCCAAGACGGGTGTCTTGGTCATGGCTCTCTTCAAGTTCTCAAAAGCTCTCCTTCCATCTTCGGTCCACTCGAAGCCCTCCTTTTTTAGTATGAAGGTAAGTGGCTTGGCTATCAATCCATAGCCTTGCACGAACCTTCGATAGTAGCCGTCAAACCAAGGAATCCTCGTAGAGCCGACACATCCTTGGGTAAGGGCCAATCCACCATAGCTTCCACCTTCCGCTGGTCCACTTTTACTCCTTGGCCCGATATGATGTGGCCAAGGTACTCCCGCTCTTCTTGCATAAAGGCGCATTTGGAAGCCTTGATGAAGAAGTGGTGCTCCTTCAAGATCATTAATACTCGCTCCAATTGCTCCAAGTGTTCCTCCACATTCTTCGAGTACACCAAGATGTCATCGAAGAATACTAATACAAACTTCCTCAAGAATGGCTTAAATATGGCATTCATAGCCGCTTGGAAAGTTGAGGGGGCATTGCACAGCCCAAAAGGCATCACTAGGTACTCATAGTGGCCGGAATGAGTCCTAAATGCCGTCTTGTGGGTATCTTCCTCTTTCATCCAGATTTGATGGTATTCGGCCCTTAAATCCAGCTTGGTGAACACATGAGCCCCATGCAACTCATCAAGCATCTCGTCCACTGTTGGTATGGGAAATCTATCCCTCACTGTTGCCTCATTAATGCTCGGTAGTCGGTGCAAAAACGCCAACTTCCATCCTTCTTCCTCACAAGCAACACCGGTGATGAAAAGGGACTAGTGCTTAGTCGAATCAAGCCACTAGCCAACATCTCCTCCACTTGTCTTTCGATCTCACCCTTTTGAAAGTGAGCATACCGGTATGGTGGCACATTCACCGGTTTGCTCGCATCTTTCAGCACAATGCGATGATCAAATTCCTACTTGGTGGTAATGAAGTAGGTACCTCCAATACTTCCTTGTGTCTTTCTAAAACCGTCTTCACACCTTGGGGCAGCTCCTCATTTCCATCACTATACTTCTCTTCTTGCCCTTCATCTCCTCGGTTTTGGCCCATCACTATGGCGAAGCAATGAGCCCCACCCTTGCATAGTTTTTCAAACACATTGGCCTCGCAAGGCCTTGGCTCTTTTGATGCTAGAGCTGTCCACGTCCTCTTCTTCCCTCCAAGCTTGAACTCCATAGTCATCTTCTCATAGTCGGTGACGATCTTGCCAATGCCTCTTAGCCATGCATTGCCCAAGACAACATCTAGCCCCACCAATGAAAGTACGTGAAGATCAGCTGCTATAGGGACGCCTTGGACATTCATCTTCACGATTCGCACTACCATCTCACACCTTAGCTTTTCCCCATTTGCCACCTTCACATCGAATGGCTCTACTTCTTCCCCATGCAATCCCACCTTAGAAAGGATGCGGGAATTGATGAAGTTGTGGGTAGACCCACTATCCACCAATAATGTCATTTCATGCTTGCCAACCCAAGCCATAAGTCGCATGGTTGAGGGTTTTTGTATGCCGGACATGGCATTGAGGCTCAACTTAGCTTCCTCACTTTCCTCATCGCTAGAGGACTCCTCATGTCCGTGCTCTTCCTCACTTGTCTCCCCCAATGCTTCTCCTCTATCCCGATCATACACATGACCTTGGCTTTCTTGCATTGGTGATCACGGCTCCACTTTTCACCACATTTGAAGCATAAGCCCTTCTTTATGTACTCATCAAGCTCCTCACGACTAAGCTTCTTGACTTCCTTCCCTTTGCTCCTTGAATCTCCCGTAGTCCCCTCCTTTCCTTTCCAAGACCCCGTGGAATACAAGGGTTTATAAACCTTGTTAGCTCTTGGTCCTTGACGTGTCTTTTCTCGAAGTGATGACTTTCTTCAAGGATTTCAGCCATCCTCATTGCTTCTTGCAGCCTAGTGGGCTGCTTCAACTTGAGCTCCTTGGCAATCCATGGTTTTAGACCATCCACGAAAGTGCCGATAAGTGCCTCCTCAGACCAACCCCTCACCAAGGTTTGGAGTTGTCGAAATTCCTTCACATACGCATGCACCTTGCCATCTTGCTTGAGCTTAGCTAGCTGGCCATGATGGTTGATAATGGGCGAAGGCCCAAATTGCATAAGCAGCTCCCTCTCGAATGCCGTCCACCCGAGCCTTCTTCCTTCCTTCTCATATTGGGCCCGTATCCATCTCCACCATTTGCTTCCCTTCCCATCAAGGAAGAAACATGTTGTGGCCACTCTCTCTGTCCTTGTACTTCATATATATGAAAATAGTGGTCCGCCTTATCGAGCCACTCATGAGGGTCACCACCATTGAACTTAGGAAAGTCAATTTTTGGTCTCCTTGGTCCTCGGTTGTTAAACTGATTTCCATCATCATCTTCATAGTCACCTCCACGGTAATGTGGCCTTCTAGGTCCTCGGTGGTTAAACCGATTTCCTTCATCTTCATCATGATAGTGGTGGTCTCTTCTCGGTCTCTCATGTCTTCTAGCATCTTCATGGATCCGGCCATAGTGCATTTCTTTCCCATACCGACTCCCACCGAATCTTTCCTCTGTCCTTGCATCGTTATCAACATCACGGTCAGACTCCTCCTCTCGCAGCCACCTTTTCACTACCTCGTGCTCATTCTCCACACGCTCGCCCAATATAAGAGGTTGCCTTGGTCTAGGCTCTCCCCTTGTGGACTTAGAAATGTGAATTTCCCTCCCATCAACGAGTTGCTCCTCTTCCACCCTTGGGGTTTGTCCACGGTTGGCCCCATTTGCTCCTCCTCCAAGTCTTGCCAATATTGCTTGCAAGTCTCGTCTCATGCCTTCTACCGCCTTCATGTTCTTCTCCGTAGCATTAGTGATGGAAGTGATGGCTCCTTGCATGTGAGTCATGTTGGTGGTAGTCTCCGCCATTGCTCCTTCATCCAAAGAGTGGATGACTCCAAAGCTTTAAAGCGGTCTCGTTGGATGGAAAAGTACTTGATCCGGCCTCCATTGGAATATGGGCTGAAACAACAAGTTCAACCTTGGGTTCTCTCCAAAATGAAGATCGAACCCCCTCCCACGAAGAACTTTGCACGGACAACTTCCGACCTTAGGTTCTCTCCAGAAGAAGATCGAACCCCCACCTCAAATAATAACTCCAACAAGAACAAACAACTTCTAACTATAACAATCTCAACGAAGAGAATCAAAGTAAGGTTTGCTCGTGATTACCCTGCTTGAAGCGTAGAGATCTTCAAGCAACTCATCTCAATGAAAACACCAATTTGTTAGGGTCCCCGGTCAAGGACTCCAAAACATTCACCAACTCCTCCGCGCGATCCGCTCCAACACCATAATTGATCCTCCCGAACCGTTTCCAGTAACACACGAGCGTGGTAATTAGGATCTAACACACAAGAAATGAAGAATGCCTCACTGTTATTACGAAGAACGTGGTCTCAGGATTATTAGTCCTTCGAACCACCAGATCATAAGAACACTCGTACAAGGGTTATTAGCCCAAGCACGCCCAAACTTAAGAGGTTATCAGCCCCCAAGTTTACTGGCATAAACGTGCCTATGCCTGGCCAACATTCATAAGCTCTCTAAGCTTACACAATATAACTCCCTCCTCCCCTATTGCTCCTGAGGAGTGCTTATATAGGCATCCTCAGGAGCTTACAAAATCCTACCAACCCAATCAAATCAAATCTAAATCAAATCTTCAAGATTATAAGGAAACAATTCGAAACAATTCCTAGAATCAAGGAGATTTGACGATACATGCCTAAAACAACTTAACTGAGGAAACTAATCTTCCCAATCAAATCAAATCTAGATCAAATCTTCAAGATTCTAAGGAAAACAATTCCTAGAATTAAGGAGATTTGACGATACATGCCTAAAACAACTTAACTGAAAGGAAACTAATCTTCTAGAGTTTAGGAGAAACATCCTAAATCTAGAAGATATGATTTATTCAATCACCTTCTAGAGTTTAGTAGAAACATCCTAAATCTAAAAGATATGATTTATTCAATCACTCCCCACAAGGAAATCAATCTCTGAAGATATCTCCATAATGCACTTGATCTCGCCGCCGTCCGCCGCCCTACACGGTGGCACTGCCGCCTGTCACTGGGGCCGCATCTCGCAACTTATCCTCCCCGTCGTGGTCGTGTAGGCCATGGTCTTCGCTTGGGATCCTTTCATTGCAACTGTGCACGGTCATGTCAAGCAATGGCGTGCACCAAATGCAACAGCGGCTACTAGACACCTGTAAAGCCATATCGACAGGTAACGCAGGGCGCCTCCAGTGCGCACAGTGACGGTACGACAACAATCTTCTGAAACAGAAGGATGGGACATTCGAATAGGTATAAAAGCACGCGCCCGCGTTGTAAGTAGGGACTTGGACTCTGGTTTTCTAGTTTTCTTCCTACTAGCAAAAGCCCTGACTGTTTCAGCTCCCGTCGACTAAGCAGTTCTTGTCTGATCCCAAGTAACTGACTTGAGCATCGGAGGGTCCCCATCGGAGCATCCGGTCTTCGGGGACTTTTCTTGTAGGGGTCTGGCGAGAGGGACGTTCGTCTTCCCCGACATTTGAAGAAGGTGACTTGGCGTCATCAGTACCTATACCATGATACATTATGCATATCCATATAAGAACTTATATAATGATCGTGGATTAGGATTTACATTGACTGAAACTGATTGGAATCAAGGTAAAATTTTAGAAGATTTTTTTGTTACTTTTTATGATGCTACAAATATTCTTTTTGGTATTTATTATTCAACTTCCTGTTCAATTTTACAAAAAGCATACATAATTAGTGAAAAATTTAAAGTGAAAAATTTAAAGAATATAGAAATGATGATGTTTTAATGCCTATTATACATCATATAAAAATTAAATGGAATGAATATTGGAATAAGATATGTCCTTTGCATATTTAGCTGCTGGTTTTTATCCTAGAATTAAATTAAATGATGTAAATATTTTAATTGATGAATATTATGAAAACATGAATCAAAACCCTGAACCTGCTAAAGATGAGGTAATACGACTTCCTAATGATATTTATATTTTATATGATGATAAAATTCATAGATTTAGAATACATGCTCAAAGCTCTGCTTCTTCTTCTAGATCCTGTTCGTCATCTATTTTTTTAATTAATTAGAAGGCACACACATGCTTCATCATCTTCTTCATCTTTATCTTCTTCATCTTTAAGTAATGAATTAGAATTTTATTTATGAAACGATTTTCATTCTACATATGATGATGACCAAATAAAGAGTCTAGATGTATTAGATTGGTGGAAGAGTGTTAAAAATTAATATCCTGTTATGTCTACCATTGCACAGGATATTTTAGCTATGTCGATGTCCATAGTAGCATTAGAATCCGCTTTTAGTGCAGGTGGCGAGATTGTTGAGATGCTTCTCTGCTTCAAAGATTGGTTAGATGCATGACTTAACCAGCGAAGATGATGACATAATACTACTACTGATGAGTGAGTCATCTCTATTTTTATAATTATATATTTTTATTTTTAAATGATTAAAGTGAGTCATCTCTATTTTTTCCTTACTGTATTCTGGAGATCAGGCCTAGCCCCTTCATGTACTAATTTGATTTTAAATTAAGGTAGGAATCTATGCCAAACCCTCCACTATTAAGGTGGCTTTATATTAATAAATTCATTTGTTCTCAATAATTTTTTAATTTATTAAAAAATATTTTTTTATAAAAAATTATTAAAAAAATATTATGGACCATGCCGACCTAGGCTCATGTGGGCAGGCACAGTTTAGGCCCACGTGGGCCGTGCCTTGCCGGGCCATATTTTTCGATCTTGGCACGGCACGGTATGAACCAGGCCGTGCCTAGCATAGCCCGATGTCCAACTCTACTAGATACTTCGTAGCTCACTATGTTTCCTCGCAGGGAAAAGACTTTGTACACCGCCCCCGATGCAGCAAGGCCTACATGGGCTGCACCGCCTCTTCTGATTGGTCCACGTGGCTCCTACGTGGATGACCTGCCGGGCGGTATGGCTCTGCTTTGATGTTACGTTCTGAACGTGACGGCCATTTAAAGTAGTTCGCTTTTTTTTAAAATTAGCGTGCGGATGAAAATGCCCTTTCCCTCCATCCTAGCGCCATTTTACGTTGTTTAATGCGCGGGTAACTTCCTTAGAACAAAATAGTTATGACATTCTGGGAGTCATAACTCTTTTAATGCTTGCCCTTTCCCTTCATCCTAGCGCCAATTTATGTTGGATTTCATCTCTGCAAGATGAACTCTTTCTTCCCCTCCCTCGCTCTGAGAGTCCGGATGCTAAAGAATCAGTCCGGATGCCAAAACCTCACGTAGACATTCGCTTCTCTCTCTGAATTTGGCCAGGTCTGTAAGATGGGTTATATTTGAGAGAGGGAGGCGAACATCTACGTAAGGTTTTGGCAAGGAAAAACTCATTGGATAAACTTTTATATTTGAAGACTCCAGTAGACTCCAGTAGCCAGGTTTTTCAGCCTCGAAGCTGAAATATTTCCTATCGACCGGACTTTCAAATTGAGGGCGTAGGTTCGTGCTCAACTGAATTTCATCTGTGCAAGAAGAACTCGCTTTCTTCCCTCCCTCGCTCTGAGAGTCCAGATGCTGCCCTTTCTCTCCATCCTAGCGCCTATGTATGTTGGATTTCATCTCTGCAAGAAGAACTCTTTCTTCCCCTCCCTCGCTCTGACAGTCCGGATGCTAAGGAATCCCCGCGACACCCTAGTTCAAATTCGGCCGTAAATCCTTCGCGACACCCCAGTCGAAATATCACGACACCCTAGCTTTAAGGCGACGACACCCGTTGTTAGAACTGACCACGGAGAGAATCCCCGCGACACCCTAGTTCTAATTCAGCCGAAAATCAATCGCGACACCCCAGTTGAAATCTCATGATACCCTAGCTCTAAGGAGACGACACCCGTGCTTAAAACTAACCATGGAGATAATCCCAGCGACACCCTAGTTCTAATTCGGCCGTAAATCCTTCGCGACACCCCAGTTGAAATCCCACGACACCCTAGATTTAGGGCGACGACACCCGTGCTTACAAATGACCACATAGAGAGTCCCCAGCGACACCCTAGTCGAATTCGGCCGTAAATCCTTCGCGACACCCCAGTCGAAATATCACGACACCCTAGCTTTAAGGCAACGACACCCGTCGTTAAACTGACCACGAAGAGAATCCCCGCGACACCCTAGTTCTAATTCGACCGAAAATCAATCGCGACACCCCATTTGAAATCTCACGACACCCTAGCTCTAAGGAGACGACACCCGTGCTTAAAACTGACCACGGAGATAATCCCAGCGACACCCTAGTTCTAATTCGGCCGTAAATCCTTCGCGACACCCCAGTTGAAATCTCATGACACCCTAGCTTTAGGGCGACGACACCCGTGCTTACAAATGACCACATAGAGAGTCTCCGGCGACACTCTAGTCGAATTCAGCCGTAAATCCTTCGCGACACCCCAGTCGAAATATCACGACACCCTAGCTTTAAGGCAACGACACCCGTTGTTAGAACTGACCACGGAGAGAATCCCCGCGACACCCTAGTTCTAATTTGGCCGAAAATCAATCGCGACACCCCAGTTGAAATCTCACGACATCCTAGCTCTAAGGAGATGACACCCATGCTTAAAACTAACCACGGAGATAATCCCAGCGACACCCTAGTTCAAATTCGGCCGTAAATCCTTCGCGACACCCCAGTTGAAATCCCACGACACCCTAGCTTTAGGGCGACGACACCCGTGCTTACAAATGACCACATAGAGAGTCCCGGCGACACCCTAGTCGAATTCAGCCGTAAATCCTTCGTGACACCCCAGTCGAAATATCACGACACCCTAACTTTAAGGCAACGACACCCATCGTTAGAACTGACCACGGAGAGAATCCCCACGACACCCTAGTTCAACATCGGCCGTAAATCAATCGCGACACCCCAGTTGAAATCTCACGATATCCTAGCTCTAAGGAGACGACACCCGTGCTTAAAATTGACCACGGAGATAATCCCAGCGACACCCTAGTTCGAATTCGGCCATAAATCCTTTGCGACACCCCAGTTGAAATCCCACGACACCCTAGCTTTAGGGCGACGACACCCGTGCTTACAAATGACCACATAGAGAGTCTCCGGCGACACCCTAGTCGAATTCGGCCGTAAATCCTTCGTGACACCCCAGTCGAAATATCACGACACCCTAGCTTTAAGGCAACGACACTCATCGTTAGAACTGACCACGGAGAGAATCCCCGCGACACCCTAGTTCAACATCGGCCGTAAATCCTTCGCAACACCCCAGTTAAATCTCACAATATCCTAGCTTTAAGCTCACGACACCCAAGCTTGAACAAGGCGGGAATTTGACGTCACCCTAGTACTAATTCGACGACACCCTAGTAACTCAGCCATGCCATCTTTCCGAGAAAAATTGCAAAACGTGGGCAGTTCCTATGGGTTTGCGGGTCTCTGTGATGTGATCGTGGCGATCCGGGTGTCCTTTCGTATTTCTCTGAGGTCAGCATAAACCCTAGAAAAAGCACTCATTCGTCTGTTTCTCGAGAAGCCATCCTTTTGCTCAAGAAGCCATCCTTCGTCTCTTACTCAAGAAGCCACTGGTCTCCTTTTCCCTCCTAAATTTGTCTCATAGTTTATTCTTTCGTATACTTCATTCATGGAGATGAGTGCTTTCGTATGTGGACGAAGACCGCGAACAAAGAAGAAGCAGACGGAGAAAATGGCGGAACAATGCAAGGACATGGTTCTTCGTTCGAATGAGGATGCGGCTCCTTCAGGTATGTTTATCACTTTATTAAATATTATGACATCCTCTCTTAAAATTTCATGACAAGTATGTCTTCTGTCTTACCCCCTGTTTCAGTTGACAATAAAATTGTTCCAGTCCCCCCAGTGAAGGCTTCCCAGCTGTTTAAGAATAGCTGCAGGCCGGCCGTATACGTTCAGAAGGTTTGAAGGATGGGGTTCTCTAGACGGCATACAAAACTGATTCGAAGGACCCCATTTGGTGCCTTCGTCGACATGCAGACGTTCACAGTCGATGGGCGACTGCTAGCAGACATCATAAGATGTCACAATGGAGGCGACGAGTTCATGTTTTGTGGAAAGCCAGTTCTATTCAGTGCCGACGAAGTTGCACTCATTCTGGGACTTCCAGCTCATGGGAAGAAGATCGACACGTCCAGCCAAATGTTCAACGAAAGGTTGTTCAGACGGTTTGGCCAGGGTTTAGATCTTCGCCAAGAAGGTTTGGAGAAGTTGATATTTTAACTCCGATCATCTAAAGTACAGGAGGATGTCGAGGACACCGTCCGACTTTGGATCACATACATGTTGGCCATGTTTTTGGCTCCAAAGTCTAATCAGAGATGTCCATGGTATCTCATCCAGCACTTGGATGACTTAAGTCAACTGGGTAGCATCGACTGGGCTTCGGCACTGAAGGAGTTGATTGTTCTGGCTCTCCCAGAAATAGCTGCTTGCTTGCGTTCCGAGGAGCCGGTGCACTCAAAGAATGCAAAAAAAGTTAGGAGGCAGCCTACCCTGTTCGGATGCTGGCAGCACTGGTGGTAAGGATTATTGAGACACATAATTAGTGTTGTGAGTAAATTTTTTTGTAATATTATATTATTTAATATCCAAAAAAATATCATGTTCAGGCATGGTTCCTCGAGCATACATCAATGCGAGAACCAGCATACCCTGATAAATGGCCCCAGCTGTTGAAGTGGTATGACCACCAAATGAAGATCCAATCGGTTCGGGTTGCCGACTTGTAGCCTCACGACTTGGTAAGCTAGTTCATTACTCCATTGCTCTGACCATTTTTTTCAATTTAATGCATCAATATGTCCACTTAATATTAATTTGTTATCATCTTGCGTTGCAGATGGAGGGAGCTACTGTACCATTGCCAGAAGAGCGCTGGCTTCTCCCTCAGCAGAATGTAGCATCCCCCCCTCAACCAACAGATACCTGGGCCCCTCAACCAACGGATAGCTGCGCAGGATGCACCGAGTTGAGGACTGAATTGGAGTGCGTTAAGGATCAACTCGACGATGTCAGGCACATGCTGTCCATTGCTGAGAGCCTCCTCAGTTCACTGGTCAGAAAGGAAAGTAATGCAATAAATGAGGAGGACAAGGGAGATGAGAAAACAGAGAAGGTGCATTCCCTGGAGTTGGTCCTCCGCGAGCCTGGTAATGGAAATAGTGAGGAGAAGAAGATGGAGGAGGACCATTCATCCGAGTATCCAATTGAGACAGGGAATGCAAAAGCAGAGGAGAAGAGATTGGAGGGGGATTCATTGGCTGATAAAACAGAGCATGTGAATGAAAATAAAGATGAGTCTATATCCGATAATAAACTTGGCACCCCTGTGCCAAAGGATGACAATATGGACATAGAAATAATTGGAGTGCCTTCGCTTGTTAGGAGGATTAAAAAAGAGCTGAGGAAACGTAAGACATCCACGGTCGTCGGAGAATGTTATGAGACAACCCGTCCTAAAAAGTCGGCGAAGACAGTCGGCACGTCAAAGCCCAACACAACGGTCGAAGATGACCAAATAATTATTCAAAATTTTTTGAGCGAGCGACAAACCGACGAGATCGTCTACACAAATATGTTTTCTGGCGTTGTAACAAGAAATAATCTTCAAGATATCATTAACAATAAAATGATAATAGATGATGTAAGTATATCAAGGAACCTGTTCTAGTTATTGATTTTAGAATTATATTAATTGGTTTACATTGCATTGGCAGATAATTGATTGCGGCCAGGAGTTTCTGATGCGCAACTGGACAGAGCATCATGACCGATACCATAAGTACATATTTGCATCAGTTTTTGTATCTGCTCTGTGTCTGACTTCCTCATCACTTGCTCATGAACTTGCTGGAACATCAGAGGCTGCGATATTTGACAATGTATCGATGAAGATAAGGCTCAATTCAGGTTTCTTTTCACCATAATAAACTCTGATAACTCGCATTGGCATTTGGTTGCTGTCGACATGGAAAGAAAGGTATTCATGCACCTGAATTCATTGAAACGCAACCCGAAGTACAAGGCCAATGCAAGGAAATGGCATACAATTCTAGGCCACATATTTCATATCTACTGCGATAAGAAGGAAGCGATGGATTGGCCGATGGAAGATATTTCGGATTGCCCAAGCCAACCGACCGGATCGCTGGATTGCGGCCTATACTGTCTGAGATACATGGAATGTCTTGCTCGACGGGACAATCCTGATATGAAAATGGATTTCATGGATGAGGAAGTCAGAGATTACTGGCGATACTTAGCTGCGACGATATTGAGAGAGGGCCTGAACAAAAAGATTAGCGACATTGTCGAAAAATGTTCTTAATTTTTTTATTCTTCTTTGAATGAAAATTGAATGTAATTTATTCATATTAACACTGATTAATATTTAATGCAAATGTACAAATTATGTATTGCGAGCAGGGTGTCCTCGATGTATTCATATGTTTGCCTTCGTAGGTTTCCGCCTTTCGGGTGTCGCCGCGTAAGAGCTAGGGTATCGTTAGCCAAGAGCTGGGGTGTCATCGCGCTAAAATCTTCGGTGTCGGTTCGCGAGCACTGCGATGTCTCGTAGGTTTTCGCCTTTCGAGTGTCGTCGCGCAAGAGCTAGGGTGTCGTTAGCCAAGAGCTGGGGTGTCGTCGCGCTAAAATCTTCGGTGTCGGTTCGCGAGTACTAGGATGTCTCGTAGGTTTCCGCCTTTCGGGTGTCACCGTGCAAGAGCTAGGGTGTCATTAGCCAAGAGCTGGGGTGTCGTCGCGCTAAAATCTTCGGTGTCGGTTCGCGAGCACTGGGATGTCTCGTAGGTTTCCGCCTTTCAGGTGTCGCCGCGCAAGAGCTAGGGTGTCGTTAGCCAAGAGCTGGGGTATCGTCGCGCTAAAATCTTTGGTGTCGGTTCGCGAGCACTGGGATGTCTCGTAGGTTTCTGCCTTTCGGGTGTCACCGGGCAAGAGCTAGGGAGTCATTATTCAAGAGTTGTGGTGTCGTTGCGCTAAAATCTTCGGTGTCGGTTCGTGAGCACTGGGATGTCTCGTAGGTTTCAGCCTTTCAGGTGTCGCCGCGCAAGAGCTAGGGTGTCGTTAACCAAGAGTTGGGGTGTCGTCGCGCTAAAATCTTCGGTGTCGGTTCGCAAGTACTGGGATGTCCCGTAGGTTTCCGCCTTTCGGGTGTCGCCGCGCAAGAGCTAGGGAGTCGTTAGCCAAGAGCTGGGGTGTCGCCATGCAAGAGCTAGGGAGTCGTTAGCCAAGAGCTAGGGTGTCGTCGTACTAAAAGCACTTCATTTTACTGAAATAGACCACTATTTTGAAAGCACTTCATTTGCGACCAAGCCACCCTAATTCAAAAGTTACGACACCCGTGTTTTATATATGCTCTTGTGTAAGTTGACTCAATACATAAGCATCAAATTCGTCCATCAAAGTTTCGGAAGGTGGAACAATTCTCTCCAGGTCCTCTTCAGTATTAATATACTGCAAACAAGTCTGCCTGATGCTTGAAGCAGCTCTTTCTTTGACCTGATTTTTCTTGATCTTTTTGACTTCTTCTCGACTCCACTCTTTAATCTGTTCTCTCTCGGGCGACCTTTCGTCCTAATTTGTTCAGGATCTTGAATTACAAGCTCTGTACATGGTTTAGCTGCGCAGTTGGCATCCACGGCAATTTTAAATAGGTGTTAGACCATCCATCACTACATTAAATGCATCTTCAGACATGGAGGCTATCTCTGCGAGCTTCATCATCCGATGACTCAGCAAACTATATCTACAATCATTAACATAATATTAACGATAACAAATATTAAGATATTTCAATTAAAAAATTGTCACTGCATATCATGAGTTTCGTGTGCTTTTATCATAACCCTCAGTATTGCAGTCGAATTCATCGAATTGGTATTTCATGTCCTTGCACCATCTCTTCAAGAAGTATTTATCTGGTAAACGAAATATGTCACTTTGATGAAGAACCAACAGGGCATGCCTACACAGGTACCCCTTGAACTGAAAGGATCGGCACTAGCATTGGACATCCTCAATATTTCTATCGTATGACACGATATAATCTTTGATCATCTCCTTGCCCATTCCATCGACTTCAATCCTTTCATACGACTTTACAGAATATAAACAATTGTTGCCAGCTTCCTTGATCAATTTTGTATTTGATGCAGCCATTTCAAGGATCTCATTCTGAAATTTTTGAAAATGCGCCTTGTATACCTTCCTGCAGCTTGTCTCTCAAAAGGTGATGATGTCTTTAGGAAAGCAATCGTTTGCACGGGTTCTCTCCGTGATCAGTTCTAAGCACGGGTGTCGTCGCCTTAAAGCTAGGGTGTCGTGAGCTTTCAACAGGGGTGTCTCGAAGGAGTTTCGGCCGAAATCCAATTCTCCTGGGGTGTCACGGGGATTGTCCGCGCGGTCAGTTCTAAGCACGGGTGTCGTTGCCTTAAAGATAGGGTGTCGTGAGCTTTCAACAGGGGTGTCTCGAGTTTCGGCCGAAATCCAATTCTCCTGGGGTGTCACGGGGATTGTCCGTGCGGTCAGTTCTAAGCACGGGTGTCGTTGCCTTAAAGCTAGGGTGTCGTGAGCTTTCAACAGGGGTGTCTCGAAGGAGTTTCGACCGAAATCCAATTCTCCTGGGGTGTCACAGGGATTCTCTCCGTGGTCAGTTCTAAGCACGGGTGTCGTCACCTTAAAGCTAGGGTGTCGTGAGCTTTCAACAGGGGTGTCTCTAAGGAGTTTCGGCCGAAATCCAATTCTCCCTCGGGTGTCGCGGGGATTCTCTGCGCGGTCAGTTCTAAGCACGGGTGTCGTAGCATTGGTGCTAGGGTATCATTAGATTTCAACTAGGTTGTCGCGAAGGAGTTTCGGCCGAATTCGACATGGGGTGTTGCGGGGGTTCTCTTCGTGATCAGTTCTAAGCACGGGTGTCGTCGCCTTAAAGCTAGGGTGTCGTGAGCTTTCAACAGGGGTGTCTCGAAGAAGTTTCGGCCGAAATCCAATTCTCCTGGGGTGTCACGGGGATTCTCTCCATGGTCAGTTCTAAGCACGGGTATCGTAGCATTGATGCTAGGGTGTCGTGAGGTTTCAAGTGGAGTGTCGCGAAGGAGTTTCGGCCATGTTGAGAAATTTGGGAGATTGTAATTATTTAATTACCCCAACCTTATTGATTTTGATGATTTCTAAAAGTCATGAGTATTTTAAAGGAAATAATGAGTTTATTAATCAAA
>UESW01002016.1:181461-301330 GCA_900491605.1 Calamus simplicifolius | reverse complement strand
CCCCCCCTCTTGGGTTGCCATCTGGGCCAACACTCCCAAGCAACCAGGTGATCCTCTATAAATACAACAGCCTCAGATCCCCTCAGGTACGCCATTTTTTACACACTCAATGCACGCCATTCGGCACACCTGCTCACCCTTCTTTCCGCCATTAGCGCTCTGCTCAAGCTCTCGAGAGGCCACCCTGGAGAGACTCTTCAGCGGGAACCTTCTCCCCATATTTGTTGACTGTCAATCTCCACTGACTTGAGCGTCGGAGGGTCTTCCGCAGAGGGCCACCCCCAATGCCTCTCGCGTGAGGACTGTCTTGCAGGTCTGCTCAGGAGGAAGCCCATCTTGAAGCCCGATCATGCCCAAGTCGGAGAATAGATTTCAGCATCAACAGATTGGCGCTAGAGGAAGGGTCCTCAAGTCCCATAACTTGTGATCCAGGAGACAAGGATCTCGATCTGAAAGAGAACTCCTCCCATGGCCAACCGAAGAAAGGCTACCTCTGAAGCCCGGGATCAGGTCGCCTCCCAAAGGCCTGATCCGGTGAGCAGTGTTGCACTGCCACCACTGCCAGTTGAGACTCTATCGCCACCGGCGGCCCCGGTGACCCAGGACTAGTTTGCCTCACTGGTGCAGCAAGTCCAAGCTCTGGCCCACCTGATTTAGGGGCGCTCTGAAGCCCCCCATCCAGCTGCTCCTACTCCTCACCCTCCCAAAAGAATGCAGACCCCGCTCATCAAACGATCTCTTCTTCCAGCCCGCATGGGGTTGCAGACTCCCCTCGTGATCCCAGGGAAGCTGAGCCAGCTCCCCAAGAAGCCCGCGGCAAAGATCTCCCTAGATCTCGATGGGCCCGATCCCTCTCCCCGGTGTACTCTTGCCATGATTCAACACCGTCTCAATATCCTCCTCGTCCTACCCTTTCTACTTTTCCTGATGGGGAGATCCACCGCCAACTCCAGGAAATGCGTCAAGAGCTTGACGCCACCAAGCAGGCCCATCCACTTCAGAATAAGGCGGAGCAGGGCATTCCCTTCTCTAAGAAGATCATGGAGGAAGTGATTCCCTCCCACGTCAAGCTGCCTGCCATCGAGCCTTATCATGGCTCCTCCGACCCCGATGACTATCTCAGCAGCTTCCGATCGATCATAATTTTCCATGGGGCATCAGACGCGATCCTCTGCCATGCTTTTCCTTCTACCCTCAGGGGATCTGCCCAAACCTGGTTCAATGCTTTGAAACCAGGTTCCATTAATTCATTTGATGAGCTGAGCTGCCTCTTCATCAGCCAGTTCGTCAGCAGCCGCTATCACCGACGGAGATCCAACTCCCTCTCTGAGGTTAAGCAGAGAGAGGGGGAGTCCCTGAAGAAGTATCTCGACCGTTTTAATACGGCCATGCTAGAGGTAGACCACCTTAATCATGAGGTGGCCATGTCCGCCCTAGCAGACGGAGTATTGAAGAAGAGCGACTTTTACCTGGCTTTGGAGGTCAGCTACCCTCCAAACCTCTCCGATATGATGGCCCTGGCGGATAAGTATGCCAGAGTTGAGGAATCACGGAGAGCCGCCCGAGCCAAGCTGACAAGAAGAAAGAGCCCAAGGGCTCAGATAGGAACCGACCTGCCCGCCAGCCAAGTCTGCCACGCTGCCAGAGGATTCCCCAGCCACCGCCAATGAACCGCACTCGGAGCCCGCCTAGGAGGTTCAACCGTTCACTCCGCTTACTGCCCCGAGGGTGGAGATCCTCATGGAAATCGAGCGCCAACTCCCTCGACCTCCTCCTCTCCGAGTGAATGCAGCTCGGAGAGATCCCGCTAAGTATTTCCACTACCACCGCGACTATGGCCACGACATTGAAGAGTGCTGGCAACTGAAGAATGAGATTGAAAGGCTCATCCAGCGGGGTATACTGGATCGGTTCAGGGGAGCCCCCAAGCCAAGAAATGGGGGCGATCACCGACCTGAGCCCCAGTAGCAACCTCCTTCTCCTCCAAATCCTCTGGTTGCTGGCCACATTAACATGATTGAGACGGTCGGTAGTCCTTCAGGCGGGAGGGACGATGAAGAAGGTTCGGCGCCGAAGAAGGCGCGAACTGATGAACTCTCTTTTTCCAATGATGACTTCCAGGGGATACAGTTCCCGCACGATGATGCGCTAGTTGTATCTCTTAATCTAAACAACTATGATGTAAGCCGAATTCTCATTGATAGTGAAAGCTCCGTCAACGTTTTGTACCTCGATGTGTTTGTGAAGATGAAACTTCTCGTGGAGAATCTCTGAGTCGTGGACTCCACCCTAATGGGGTTCACCAGCAATGTCATTACCCCGGAGGGGGTCGTAACCTTGACGGTCTGTGCGGGGACCTGGCCCCGCGTGGCCACTGTGTATGTAGACTTCCTGGTGATCAAGCTTCGGTCACCCTACAATGCAATCTTAGGAAGACCGGCTTGATGTCCCTCAGAGCCGTCGTCTCTGTTGGCCCAGATGACAACCCAAGAGGGGGGGGGTTGAATTGGGTTCTTTAAAAATTTAAACCTTTTGAAGTATTTGTTTGCTTAGTGAGTAAAGTGAATGCAGATGCTAAAACAAAATACAATCAATAAGATAGAGATAGAGATAGAGATAAAAGAGACACGGCAAACACAAAGATTTTATAGTGGTTCGGTGTATCCAACACCTACGTCCACTCCCAAGATTCACTTGGGTCCACACTATAATCTTCCTTGATTACAGCCGAGTTGTTTTACAAGCTCACAACTCAAACTTATTGTTTTCCCGGGATCACAACGAACCCAGCTGGTTTTTCGGGCTCACCAGCACAAAACCCTAACACAAGCTATACCAAGCTTGTACCGAGGTAAGACTACCTCCACTAGTTCAATCCCCCAGATTGAACTAGACACAAATAATAGAAATATTGTTTTTCAATTACACAGCTCCTCAATGAGCAGATAATCAAATAAAAGAACAAAGTTTAGAAAAGCCTGATTTGTAGTTGGTTGGCTTTTGAGCTTTTCTTCTTTTCCTCAACTCCTTTGAAGTGTAGAATCGGCCTCAGCTCGGATTCTTCACGGACTGAACGTTGGAGATGATTTGAGAATTTTCTTCCTTTCTTTGAATATTGAAAATCTTTTGAGTTGCTCTTGAATAGCTCTTGGATTTTCTTCTGAAGCTTTCTTGGATTGTTGAACTTGAGCACAGAAGAAGCTTCCTTTGATTTCACACTTTTTCTTTCACTCTATTTTTGAATCTCGGATTTTTTCAAATGATGCTCTGTTTTTTCGATTTTTTCTTTTTCTCTCTTGATGTGTATATCTCTCTATTTGTATATTTTTCTATCTCTCTTGATTTGAAAAGGCTTCTCTATTTATAGATTCTGCAAAAATATAGCCATTAGAAATAAAGAAACATAGCCGTTAAAGAAAAATCTTACCGTTGGTGCTGAGTTGGCATTCAGAAAAATCATGCCCAGAATTGTTGGAGTCGACTCCAGCTTTGGGCGAGTCGGCTCGAAGATGCGATACCAAAAATAGAAATATTCAGAAAGTTAAAGGGTCGACTCATCGAAAATAAAGTGTCGACTCCTGACAGTCGGGGGTCAACTCATGAAAGGCAAGGGATCGACTCGTGAAGTGCTCAGAAAAATAACCTTCTGGTGTCTGAGCGGAGTCGACTCACACAGTCATGGAGTCGGCTCGACAGAATCGGGGGTCGACTCTTGAAATCATAGGGGTCGACTCGTGAAAATCAGGAATCTCTGTATACTGAGTGGAGTCGACTCTGAAACTCTAGAGTCGGTTCCGAACATATCAAAAATCAGAGTAATTTCTGATTGACTTAAAATTCATTCCAGATTAATTTTAAATCAATTTTTTTGACTTGAATACAATAAAATTGCCATTAGGAATCAATTCAAGAAATGTTCCAAAAACTCATTGATTGAAATATGAAGTATAAAAATTTCTTTTTGAAAGCTTAAACATGGAGCTTGAAGTTACTTTCAAATTGATTAAAGTCATACTTAACATACTCATTGATTGTTCTAAATAAATTCGTTGCTTATGTAAATAAACTCATTGCATCTTTTAATATACTCATGGCTTTTGGTAATCATCAAAATCAATAAGATTGGGGCAATTTCTCAACAATCTCCCCAACAATCTCCCCCTTTTTGATGATGGCAAAAACATTGAGTTTATGCATGATTGATTAAAGAATTTATTTTATTTTCATAGTTAGGCTTAGGCTCCCCCTGAATGAGGTAGCTCCCCCTATGAAACTCAAATAAATATCCCATTCATTCAATTATTTATCTCATTCATTCAATCATTTTAATATCATTCGATTAATTTCTCCCCCATGCATATACAGTATTAAAACTATAAAACTCTCCCCCTTTTTTGTTATCAACAAAAAGGTAGAGATGCATCAAACATAATCATTCATTCAAGATATGTTTTAACAAATCTGAGATTCATTGATAATAGGAGAAGTACATAAACTCAGATTACATTGAGCATTCAAAATTCACTTTTCATTACATCAAAGTATCAAAATGTAAAATAATATGAACTTCATTACATTGTAAAGACTAAGCATTTAATACATCAAAAGTGAGTCCTTACAATCCTAGTTAAGTGATCTATAATATTTTTCATTCCGTCTGTTTGAATCTTAACATAATCCTTCAGTCTTTCATCTACAAAAGTGCAAGCAGTTAATATTTTGTCTTGGAGTTCAGCATTGCATTTTGCATAGGTTTCACCATCTCCACAGATGTCTTTAAGTTCTTCAAGGATATTCTTTAGGTCTCCACTTAAAGACTCAGATGAAGTGCTAAGAGTTGATTCTATCTTGGTGATCCGATCATCTAAAGAATAAAGAGTTTCTTTAAGATTCATAAATTTGTTTTCAAACTCTGATTTCAATTTATCTGCCTGATCATCAAGAAGACCTTTAAGCTGCCTTAACTGAAGTTCTGAGAAACTGACAGACGAAGATGAAGTCTGATCAACCATCGGAGCAGGGGAAGGGACTGGAGCAGGAATAGGAGAGCTTGGAGGTACAGGCGAAGAATGTCTGACTGACGGTCCCGGTGCCTCAGCATCCACAGCTCTATCTTCCATCATACCTTTCCTTTCCCATCTGCCATTCTTCTTCACAAAACCCATTCTATATATAGTGGCCAAACTATAGTAATCGGTATGTCTTAAATTCCTCATTGGCTCACTATCAGATATGATTATCCCTTGGCTTTAAAATATTTTAGTAAGAATCATGCCGTAGGGTAAACTGGATTTTCTCTTACTTCCACAATCGGCAATGTACCATAATATCATGCTTGGAAGATTAATGGGTTTACCAGTTACATAGCATCCATTACAAATATATCTCTTTCAGAAATATAGTCAAATCTCCCAATCTTGGGGAAAAGGATTCTGCTACAAATATTGTGGAGAAGTCTCAATTCTAAGGACAATTGATTAGCAAAGACTTCTTCAAAACCAATAATCTCCCTGTTAAGCAATCTAGATAGAGCTGAGCTTCTATCATCAGAAGAAAAAGTAGATGTACCCGACACTGGTAGATCCAACAATCTAGAAAGCAAATCCACTGTCACAGATAATCTATTTCCTCTAATGATGCTTACAAGTCCATTGTCTCCTCTTGATAGATTCTTATAAAATTCCCTGACTAGGGCTGGGTAGGTAGGACAATCTAAAGAACAAATCTTCTCCCAACCCATTTCAATCAACTGCCTCCCCAAAAGAAATCCTTCGGCCTCAAATAATTCGAAATCAACTTTCCTCCCGGTTGTTATCACTCGATCGGCAAGACGATCTACCTGAGATGGAGCCGTATAGGGAGAAGCACTAGGAGTCGAAGAGGATGAGGTTGAATCCATGCTCGGTGAAGGTTCACGAGCGGGACGCCTCACGGTCTTCCTCACCACCTTCTTCCTTTTCACTCCGGCCGCACCAAGGTTAGATCCACGGGTTTTAGGAGCCATTTGATCTAGTGGAATGGTTAATCAGGGATTTCTGAGGATTTGGTAGGTTAGAAAAAATTTTGGAGAGAGTATTTGAAGGATTTGAGACGATAGAAATGAGCGGCGAGTCGACTCTGCCCTAGATAAATCGACCTGGGACCACTTCGAGTCGGCTCCCGCAAAGAGAGGGGTCGACTCCGGGTAGTCACAGAAAACTATCCCGAAGTGGAGTCGACTCGCGCAGAGATGGGGTCGGCTCTAGAGTTTCAGCAGAAATATGGAGTCGACTCCGATACTGACCGAGTCGGCTCCGAGACCATTTCAGAGCAAAAAACATAAAGTTTCAGATAATCTGAAATGTGTCCGGATATTGATCATAAAAATTGATAAAATAATCATTGGATTTTAATAGATCAATTAGATATGAATTCTAGATAAGATTTTCTTAAAGATCAAGGATTTGAAAGAATTTTAGATAAAATTTCCTTAGGGGTTTCAAATTCATTCTAATGGATCACAAATCCCTAACTCTCCTCTAAGATAACAGAATCTTTCTTCACTCAAGGGTTTTGTAAATATATCAGCTAATTGATCTTCAGTATTAACATAATCAAGACATATTTCTCCATTAGTTACATGTTCTCTAATAAAATGATATCTAATTTCTATGTGTTTAGTTCTAGAATGTTGAATTGGATTTTTGTTAAATTAATTGCACTTGTGTTATCACATTTTATAGGTGTTTTATCAAGTGTGATACCATAGTCTTCAAGTTGTCGCTTAATCCATAGGATTTGAGCACAGCAACTTCCAGCTGCAACATATTCAGCTTCAGTAGTTGATAATGCAACTGAATTTTGCTTTTTGCTAAACCATGAGATTAAGTTACTTCCTAAGAATTGGCATGCACCACTTGTGCTTTTTCTATCTAACTTACATCCAGCATAATCAGAATCAGTATATGCAATTAAGTTCAATGTTGAGTCTCTAGAATACCATAAACCTACATTTTTTGTTCCACTTAAGTATCTTAGTATTCTTTTAACAATAATTAAATGTGATTCTTTAGGTTCAGACTGAAATCTAGCACATAAGCAAACAGCAAACATTATGTCTGGTCTACTTGCAGTTAAGTAAAGTAGGGATCCGATTATACCTCGATAATATTTTTGATCAACCTTCTTACCTTCTTCATCTTTGTCCAGCTTGCATGAAGGACTCATTGGTGTTACGAGGGGTTTGATTGATTCCATACCAAACTTCTTTAGAATTTCTCTTGTGTATTTTGTTTGGTTGATAAAGATTCCCTCTTTGCTTTGTTTGATTTGGAGTCCAAGGAAGAAATTGAGTTCTCCCATCATGCTCATTTCAAATTCACCCTGCATTACTTAGCAAACTCTTGACATAGTAGATTGTTAGTAGCACCAAAAATGATACATCAATATATATTTGAACTACTAATAAATCTTTACCTTTTCTTTTCAAAAATAATGTTTTATCAACATTTCCTCTTATAAAATTATTTTCAATTAAGAATTTACTTAATCTATCATACCATGCTCTAGGAGCTTGTTTCAAACCATATAATGCTTTGTGCAATTTAAAAACGTGATTTGAAAATTCATGATCTTCAAAACCTGGTGGTTGTTCTACATATACTTCTTCATTTATAAATCCATTTAGAAAAGCACTTTTTACATCCATTTGAAATAAGTTAAAATTCATGTGACATGCAAATGCAAGTAATAGTCTAATGGCTTCTAATCTAGCTACTGGTGCAAAGGTTTCATCAAAATCAATACCTTCTTCTTGATTATATCCTTTTGCAACTAATCTAGCTTTGTTTCTAATTACTATGCCATTTTCATCTAGTTTATTTCTAAATATCCATTTTGATCCTATAACAGAATGATTTTTAGGTCTTTCTACTAAAGTCCATACATTATTTCTAGTAAATTGATTTAATTTTTCTTGCATTGCTAACATCCAATTATTATCTTTTTCAACTTCTTCAATAGTTTTAGGTTCAATTTGTGATACAAATGCAAGATGATTACTAATATTTCTCATAGATGATCTAGTTCTTATTCCTTGAGATGGATCACCTATAATCAATTCCTTATGGTGACTATAAGCATATCTCCAATCCCTAGGAAGATCCATATCATTATGATTAGCGTTAGTATCATCATCCTTAGGTGAATCATTATCTTTAGCGTCTTGCTCATGATCTGAAGATACATCAATATTTAATTTTTCAAAATCTTTCTCAATTATGTTTGTATCTTCTTCATCATCAAAATTTTCGGAACGAGTTGCTAAAGATTCATCAAAAACTACATGAATGGATTCTTCAACAACTAAAGTTTTCTTGTTAAATACTCTATATGCTTTACTTGTTGTTGATATCCTAAGAATATTCCTTCATCAGATTTAGCATCAAATTTGCCTAAATTGTTTTTACTATTATTGTGAACAAAACATTTACAACCAAATGCATGAAAATATTTAATGTTGGGTTTTCTATCATGCCATAATTCATAAGGTGTTTTCTTTAAAATAGGTCTTATTAAGGCTCTATTTAGTATGTAACATGCTGTGTTAATAGCTTCCGCCCAAAAGTATTTCGGGAGTTTACTTTCACATAGCATGGTACGGGCCATGTCTTCTAGAGTCCTATTTTTTCTTTCAACTACTCCATTTTGTTGAGGGGTTCTTGGTGCAGAAAAATTATGATTAATACCATTTTCATTGCAAAAACTTTCAAATAAATGATTTTCAAATTCGGTTCCATGATCACTTCTTAGAGACACTATGGTAGTGTTTTTCTCATTTGTTACTTTCTTGAAGAATTTTAGAAATATCGAGAAAGTCTCATCTTTGTGAGCTAAAAATATTACCCAAGTGAATCTAGAGTAATCATCTACAATCACAAGACCATATTTCTTTCCTCTTAGACTTGTGGTTCTAGTTGGTCCAAAAAGGTCCATGTGAAGTAGCTCTAATGGCCTAGAAGTTGAAACAACATTTTAGATTTAAAAGAACTTCTCGTTTGTTTTCCAAACTGACATGCATCACATATTTTGTTATTTTCAAAATCTATTTTAGGTAGACCTTTTACTAAATCCATTCTAATTAGTTTTGAAATCAGGTGTGTGCTTGCGTGACCTAATCTTCGATGTCACAACCAACCAATCTCATTCATATTAGCATTATTAGCAACTAAGCAATGATTATTAGTAGATAAATTGTCTAAGTCAATCAAGTATACATTGCCATTTCTATTTTCAATAAAAACAATGCTATTATCAATGGGATTAGCTATTGTGCATATAGAAGATTCAAATGATACTTTAAAACCTTTGTCACATAATTGGCTTATACTAATTAAGTTATGCTTTAAACCATCAACATAAAGTACATTTTCAATATATGTGGAGGGAGTTATTTGAATGTTACCAAACCCCAAGATTTGGCCTTTGCCATTGTCGCCAAATGTAACAACTCCTCCTTTCTTTTCTTCAAGGGTGATGAATTCTTCTTTGTCACCCGTCATATGTCTTGAGCAGCCACTATCAAGATACCACTTTCTCTTTGATCTCTTGGCCACAAGACATTCCTGCAATGAAATCAAACTTTATGTTTAGGTACCCAAGCTTTCTTGGGTCCTTCATGGTTAGTAGCAACAAATATTGTTCCTTTCGGAACCCATTTTTTTTTCCTTTAATATTCAAGTTTTTATTAGGTTTTAGAATTTTACATTCATAAGATTTATGTCCTTTTTGATTACATTTAAAGCATGTAAAATTACTTTGGCCAGCACGCACAAAAATATTTTTAGTGATTTTTGTTTTCTTAAAGTGTTATATCCTAATCCGGCTTTGTCAAAAACTGCTTTTTGACTATTTAATAACATGTCCAGTTTAGCTGAGCTTAAGGTAAACTTATCAACTATGTTCTTATGTTTTTCAACCTCTTTCCTTAGATTATCATTTTCATTGGAAATTAATTCTTTTTCTTTTACCAAAATTTCATTTTCAGATTTAAGTTTCTTAACTTCATTATTAAGATTTTCCTTTTCTTTAATGAAAGTTAAATTTTTATTTTTCAAAAGCTTGTATTTCTTTTTCAAAACCTTGAAATCGCCGACAAGTTCATTAAAAGCATCAAATAATTCATCAAATGCAAATTCATCGCAAGGGTAATCGGAACTTACCTCATCGTTGTCGTCCACCATAAAACATACGTTTGCGACTTCCTTTTGTTCTTCTTCTTTGGAAGAAGATTCTTTGCTATCACTCCAAGTCGTCACATAAGCCTTCTTTTTCTTTTTGTAGGCTTTCTTTAATTTAGGACATTCATTCCTAAAGTGCCCCGGTTTGTTACACTCATAGCAAGTCAAGGGGTCTTTCTCTTTTTCTGTCCTTGTCCTTGTTCTTATCCTTTTCTCCTTCCCACTTTGCTCCAAATTTCTTCTTATGGAAGGGTTTCTTTCTCCTCATGAATCTTTTAAACTTTTTAGCTAAGAGAGCAGTCTCTTAATCATCATCATCATCATTACTGCTGCTCTCTTCTTCTTTTGCAGCTTTGAGGGCAATCACTTTCTTCTTCTTTGTGTCCTCCTCTACATGCTGCTTCATTGTCAGCTCATGGGTCATAAGTGATCCTAGAAGCTCCTCTAAGGGTAGAGTGTTGAAGTCCTTTGCTTCTTGGATTGCTATCATTTTTGCTTCCCATGATCTTGGTAATGACCTAAGAATTTTCCGAACAAGTTCAGAGTTAGTATATGTCTTACCAAGGCTTTTTAAACAATTTACAATATCTGTAAATCTAGTATACATGCATGCAATGGTTTCAGATTGTTCCATGCTAAACAACTCATATTTATGAACAAGAATATTAATTTTAGATTCTTTAACTTGGTTGGTACCCTCATGGGTAACCTCTAATCTATCCCAAATCTCCTTTGCGGAATTACATGTGGAGATTCTATTAAATTCATTAGCATCTAAGGAGCAATATAAGACATTCATGGCTTTAGCGTTAAGCTGTGCCATCTTCCTATCATTATCATTCCAGTCCCTTTCGGGCTTAGGAACAATAGTGCCATCAATAACATGTGTGGGTGAACTAGGTCCATTAATTATAACACCCCATAGTTCATAGTCAGAAGCTTGAATGAATATCCTCATTCTAGCTTTCCAATATGAATAATTTGAACCATTAAACAGTGGAGGTCTATTCGTAGAATGACCTTCGACAAATGATCCAACTTGAGTTGCCATTTGGATCTTTAGCTCTTGATCGTGTGATCAAAATCTAATGAGCACAAACTCTGATACCAATTGTTGGCCCAGATGACAACCCAAGAGGGAGGGTGAATTGGGTTCTTTAAAAATTTAAACCTTTTTAAGTATTTGTTTGCTTAGTGAGTGAAAGTGAATGCAGATGCTAAAACAAAATACAATCAATAAGATAGAGATAAGATAGAGATAGAGATAAAAGAGACACGACAAACACAAAGATTTTATAGTGGTTCGGTGTATCCAACACCTACGTCCACTCCCAAGATTCACTTGGGTCCACACTATAATCTTCCTTGATTATAGCCGAGTTATTTTACAAGCTCACAACTCAAACTTGTTGTTTTCCCGGGATTACAACGAACCCAGCTGGTTTTCCGGGCTCACCAGCACAAAAACCCTAACACAAGCTATACCAAGCTTGTACCGAGGTAAGACTACCTCCACTAGTTCAATCCCCCAGATTGAACTAGACACAAATAATAGAAATATTGTTTTTCAATTACACAGCTTCTCAATGAGCAGATAATCAAATAAAAGAACAAAGTTTAGAAAAGCCTGATTTGTAGTTGGTTGGCTTTTGAGCTTTTCTTCTTTTCTTCTTTTCTTCTTTTCCTCAACTCCTTTGAAGTGTAGAATCGGGCCTCAGCTCGGATTCTTCACGGACTGAACGTTGGAGATGATTTGAGCTTTTTCTTCCTTTCTTTGAATATTGAAAATCTTTTGAGTTGCTCTTGAATAGCTCTTGGATTTTCTTCTGAAGCTTTCTTGGATTGTTGAACTTGAGCACAGAAGAAGCTTCCTTTGATTTCACACTTTTTCTTTCACTCTATTTTTGAATCTCGGATTTTTTCTAATGATGCTCTGTTTTTCCAATTTTTTCTTTTTCTCTCTTGATGTGTATATCTCTCTATTTGTATATTTTTCTATCTCTCTTTGATTTGAAAACGACTTCTCTATTTATAGATTCTACAAAAATATAGCCGTTAGAAACAAAGAAATATAGCCGTTAAAAAAAAATCTTACCGTTGGCGCTGAGTTGGCATTCAGAAAAATCACGCCCAGAATTGTTGGAGTCGACTCCAGCTTTGGGCGAGTCGGCTTGAAGACGCGATACCAAAAATAGAAATATTCAGAAAGTTAAAGGGTCGACTCCTGACAGTTGGGGGTCGACTCATGAAAGGCAAGGGGTCGACTCACGAAGTGCTCAGAAAAATAACCTTCTAGTGTCTAAGCGGAGTCGACTCACACAGTCATGGAGTTGGCTCGACAGAATCGGGGGTCGACTCTTGAAATCACAGGGGTCGACTCGTGAAAATCAGAAATCTCTGTATACTGAGTGGAGTCGACTCTGAAACTCTAGAGTCGGCTCCGGAACGTATAAAAAATCAGAGTAATTTCTGATTGACTTGAAATTCATTTCAGATTAATTTTAAATCAATTTTTTGACTTGAATACAATAAAATTGTCATTAGGAATCAATTCAAGAAATGTTCCAAAAACTCATTGATTGAAATATGAAGTATAAAATTTCTTTTTGAAAGCTTAAACATGGAGCTTGAAGTTACTTTCAAATTGATTAAAGTCATACTTAACATACTCATTGATTGTTCTAAATAAATTCGTTGCTTATGTAAATAAACTCATTGCATCTTTTAATATACTCATGGCTTTTGGTAATCATCAAAATCAATAAGATTGGGGCAACAATTTCTCAACAATCTTCGCAACAGTCTCCATCCCACATCTTGTTATGAAGTTTCCTACCGAGCGAGGGGTAGGTGTGGTTCAAGGAAGCCAAGCTATAGCTCGGCAGTGTTTCGTCACCAGCCTGCAATCCAGATTGCCCGAGGTCGATGGACTGGACGCTCGGGAGGATTTCGCCGAGCAGCAAGGAGAACCAGCCAAAGAGATGGAGGAGGTGCCGTTGGATGAAGCTTGGCCCGATCGAACCATAAGGATCGGGTCGCTGCTGAAAGGGAAGCCCCGGCTGGAGTTGATCAATTTTCTCTGAAAGAATGCTGATGTGTTCGCTTGGTCGGCCTCGGATATGCCTGAGATCAACCCAGACGTCATCGTCCATCGTCTTAATGCGGACGAGATGTCCCGTCCCGTGAAGCAGAAGAAAAGAAGCTTCGCCCCTGACCGGCAGAGGGCAATTGAAGAAGACGTGGACAAGTTCATCAAGGCAAACTTCATTCGGGAGGTAAATTATCCAAGCTGGCTGTCCAATGTTGTTATGATGAAGAAGTCGAATGGCAAATGGCGGATTGCATCGATTTCACTGACCTTAATAAAGCATGCCCGAAGGACAGCTTCCCTCTCCCCCAGATCGACCAGCTCGTGGATGCCACTTCCGGCCATCAGATGCTGACCTTCATGGACGCATACTCAGGCTATAACCAAATTCGGATGGCACCCGAGGATGAAGAAAAGATTGCCTTCATAACTGACCGAGGTACCTATTGGTCTGAAAAATGCAGGCACCACCTACCAAAGGCTAGTAAACAAAGTCTTCAAGGAGCAAATCGGTCGGAATATAGAGATGTATGTTGACGACATGCTAGTAAAGAGCAAAGAAGTGTCCCAGCATATTGGGGATCTCTCTGAAAGCTTCGCGACACTCCAAAAATATCGGATGAGGCTTAATCCAAAAAAGTGCGCCTTCGGCATCAACTCCAGGAAGTTTCTGGGCTTCATAGTTTCTCAGCGAGGCATTGAAGCCAACCCGCAAAAGATTCAAGCCCTTCAATAAATGGCGCCCCCTGCATCTGTTAAAGAGGTCCAGCGCCTGACCGGAAGGATTGCGGCCCTCAAGCGCTTCATGGCTCGGTCGGCCGAGAGGAGCCTCCCTTTCTTCAAAGCTCTTCGATCTGCCAAGAACTTTCAATGGACTCCCGAGTGCCAAAAGTCATTCGAGGACCTCAAAAGGTATCTTGGTTCGCCACCCCTCCTCAGCAGCCCTAATTCGGGAGAAATGCTGTTTCTGTACCTGGCGGTCTCTGAAGGCGCGATTGGCTCAGTTATGGTCAGAGAAGAGAGGAAGACCCAAAAGCCGATCTACTACGTCAGCAAACTGCTCCGGGATGCCGAGACGAGGTACACCCAAATTGAGAAGCTGGTCTTGGCCCTGGTAATATCGGTTTGGAGGTTACGACCATATTTCCAAGCGCATTATGTGACGGTCCTTACCAACCAACCCATCAAGGCGGTGGTCCACTGCCTCGAAACGTCAGGAAGGATGGCTAAGTGGGCCGTTGAATTGAGCGAGCATGATATCCATTATCAACCTCGCCCGGCCATCAAAGCCCAGGTTCTAGCTGACTTCCTCCTTAAATGCACCATCCCGGAAGATGGCTCCACTCCGGACTCCTCCGAGTATCCAAGATCAAACGCTCTGTGGCTGCTCCACGTCGATGGATCCTCCAATGCCAATGGCTCTGGTGCTGGCTTAGTCCTCACCAGCCCCGAGGGGATGACCTTCAAGTACGGCGTTCGATTCTCCTTCCCAGCTTCCAACAACGAAGCCGAATATGAAGCTTTGCTCACTGGACACCGAATTGCCCGTGATCTCAAAGTGAAGAAGCTAAATTCCTTTACCGACTCTCAGTTGGTAGTTGGCCACGTGCGGGGCGAGTTTGAGGCCCGAGAGCCAAACATGATTCGGTATCTCCAAGAGGTGCGGAACTTACTCTTTCACTTCTCTGGATTCGAAGTTATCCAGATCCCCAGATCCGAAAATGCTCGTGCCGATCTATTATCCCAGCTAGCAACTGCGGAGTCGATGGACTCCGAGCGGAAGTTCCCCTTGGAAATCCTAGAAAAGCCTAGCATCGCGGAGGCGGACCGAGTGATGCAAATTGAGGCCAAACCATCCTGGTTCGACCCCATATTGAAGTACCTTAAAGAAGGGTCGCTCCCAGCCAACCGCAAGGAAGCAAGAAAGTTGAAACTGCAAGTCACCCACTATGTGTTGGTCGACGACTAGCTCTATAAGCGGTCCTTTTCCATGCCGCTGCTCAAATGCCTCTGCCAGTCTAAAACTAATTATGCTCTTCGAGAGGTACATGAAGGAATTTGCGGCAATCATCTGGGGAGCCGATCTCTATGCCACAAGATGCTACGCCAGGGATATTACTGGCCTACCATGCAAAAGGATGCCGATGATCTCGTCCAAGCCTGTGACCCATGTCAGAGGCACTCCAACATCCAGAGGCTCCCCTCTGTCAGTTTGGTCCCTATTTCCTCCGCTTGGCCCTTTGCTAAGTGGGGGATGGATATTCTTGGTCCTTTTCCCCTCGCCACTGGACAGAGGAAGTTCTTGTTCGTCGCCATTGACTACTTCACCAAGTGGGTCGAGGCCGAAGCAGTAGCCCAGATAGCCGAAGCTCGGGCCAGGGACTTCATGTGGAGATCCATCATTTGTCGTTTTGGTCTCCCGCATACCATCATCACCGACAATGGCAAGCAATTTGATAATCCCAAGTTCTGGGAGTTCTGCTAGGATCATGGCATCATTCATCGCCTCACATCAGTAGGGCATCTGCAAGCCAACGGAGAAGCCGAGGTAACAAACCGGACCCTACTTCAAGGTATTAAAGCTTGGCTCACCAGAGCCTGAGGTAGATGGGCGGATGAACTTCATCATGTTCTATGGGACTACCGCACTACCCAGAGAATCCTCACCGGTGAGACCCCATTCCGGATGGCCTTTGGCACGAAAGCCATCATCCCTGTGGAAATAGGCCTCCCCTCTCCACGAGTGGAAAGCTACTCAACAGAAACTAACGATGAGCAGCTCCGCACCAACCTTGATCTGGTGGAAGAGATCAGGGAGAAAGCTCGAATTAGAATGGTCATGTACTAGGAAAGAGTGGCCCGTTACCATGCCTCTAGAGTCAAAGGGAAATCCTTCTCCCCCGGTGACCTGGTCCTCCGAAAGGCATCCGTCTCCAAACCGCTAGAGCAAGGAAAGCTCTCGCCAAACTAGGAAGGCCCCTACCAAGTAGCGGAAGTCATCGAACCTGGCACCTACAAGCTCCAGGACCTAAGCGGGAGATCCATCCCCGGACGTGGAGTTCGGACAACCTCCGCATATATCATCAATAGAGTATGTTCTATATAGACTTGCCCCATTTACAGCTTTGGCATCTTGTTCCTATTGTCTATGACACGGTCATTTTTTAGACTTCCCCCTTTTCGGAAAGTCATGATGAGAAATAGATGACGCTCACCCATTCTTGGCATAACCGAGTTATTTTCATGAGCTTTGAATTAAATCTCCGTACCTCGGTTGGGCCGAGCTTTGAATTGAATCTCCGAACCTCGGCTGGGCCGAGTCCTGCTCAATAAAGACTCGGTATGGCTGAGCGCCCCCATGTGACTGCGAACCAAACAGTCCCCAAAACTTCGTTCGGATTCGGGCAGCTTACAAGCCCCAGCCAAACCAAATAGTCTCCAAAACTTCATTCAGATTTGGGCAGCTTACAAGCCCCGGCCGAACCAAACAATCTCCAAAACTCTGTTCGAATTCGGGCAGCTTACAAGCCCTAGCTAGACCAACCGATCTCCAAAACTTAGTTCGGATTCGGGTAGCTTACAAGCCCCAGCCGAACCAAATAGTCTCCAAAACTATGTTCGGATTCGGACAGCTTACAAGCCCCGGTAGGACCAACCGATCTCCAAAACTCCGTTCGGATTCGGGCAGCTTACAAGCCCCGGCCGGACCAACCGATCTCCAAAACTTCATTCGAATTCGGGCAGCTTACAAGCCCGGTCGGACCAACCGATCTCCAAAACTTAGTTCGAATTCGAGCAGCTTAGAAGCCCCGGCCGAACCAAACGTCAAAGAAACTCCATCCAGATTCGGGCAGCTAACAAGCCCCGATCGGCACCAAAGAGTAAAAGCCTCGGCTAAGGCCGAAGTGCGTTTTTGTTACTTATTTGAAAACCTCGGCTAAAGCCGAAGTATGGCACTTGTCGAAAGCCTCGGTCAAGACCGAGCGATAAGGATGAACATCTTGGAGACAGCAGCAAAAACAAAAGTTGCAAACATCCTCCCCCTTTTATTTATCATAAGAAAGACAACAAAAAAGAAAGAAAAGATACAACAGCCTTCACAGAGGCTTGGCATCTTCTCTGGGAGCCGCCGAACCCTCCCCACGCCGAGCTGACTCGGCAATCTATTGACGGAGGGATGTTATTTCCCCTTCTTGCCGGCTGATAACATAGCGAAGGAGCTCGACCTTCCTCATCGAAACGGCCAGATATTCCTCGGCCACCATTTGAAGCTGTTCATGGTTCACGAATACTGGCGCCAGAACCACTCCATCAACAGTCACTGTAATGCGACTCCCCCGGGAGTCCCTGCGGCCGTTAGCGCCGCCACTCGGCCCCTGAGTCGATGCCTTTCGCCGCCGGAGACCATATCCGCACCCAGGAGTTATTGGGAGACTAGATGAAAACTCACCACGTGGAAACTCACCACGCGTCACCTCTCGTCCATATTTAAACCGCTCCTGGCGAGTATTTCGATCATTCGAGTCATTAATTTCAACATGTGGAAACTCACCATGCGTCACCACCTCAGTAAGTGCTTGCGGGAGACAAGGGGTCACACCCCCTCACCAAGGAGGATTGATAAGCATCGACGAGGTGCTCGGAAAACTCCCCCCTTTTTTTTCTCTAGGGACCAGGCTCCCTCTGGTTTTCCAAACCCTTTTGAAGTAAATGTCCTCGAGAACCTGCCAGACTCCCTCAAACTGGGCATCCTTGAAAAGATGCGGAGAAGAGAAAAAGCGTGTCAGCGATCGGCATTGGCTCGCCTTCCTCGAAGATAACCGAGTCATAAACTTCAGGCGCCCCCATGCATCGCTCGGGTGACCCTCATCCTCTTTGGCAGTCCACACCAGAATTTATATTCACCGCAAGAGCCAAACAAAATATTATAAACCTCGGCAATAGCCGAGTGAAATCCTTAATCCTCGGCAATAACCGAGCGATATCCTGTGACTCTAGCTTAGTCAAGTAATCTCTCCAACGCTCTGACGCAGCTAAAGGCATCCTATTATACCTCGGCTGAGGCAAACGACCTCCCACTATTCAACGGCAAAGACATGCCACGAGCTGTCTTTCCCCGTAGAAACACATGCTTCGTTCTGCAAACATGAACATGCTTACCTCATGAGTCCACAAGATCGCCCAGGTCCCTCTTTGACTCAAACATGGATATATGCTTTCTCCGCTGAGGACCGGACATTAGCCTTAGCAAAGTCAAAGTAGCAATAGCGCTGCCAAAATATGCCACGACATAAAAAGCGTAATATGGGAGTAACAACCCTCAGAACAAAAGAAGCAGGTACTAAAGGAAGAAGGAATGAAAACTTTCTTTATTTCCTCATCAAAGGAAAAGTTACAACCTCCTAAGAGGAGTTACAAGTTGTTGGCCCAGATGACAGCCCAAGAGGGGGGGGGGTGAATTGGGCTCTTTAAAAAAATTAACCTTCAAAAAAAATGTTTGCTTAAGATGAATGAAAGTAAATGCAATGCAAATATAAAGCACAATCAATGAGATAGAGATAGAGATAGAGACAATAGAAGCACACAAACACAAAGATTTTATAGTGGTTCGGTGTATCCAACACCTACGTCCACTCCCAAGATTCACTTGGGTCCACACTATAATCTCCTCGATTACAGCCGAGTTATTTTACAAGCTCACAATCCAAACTTGTTATTTTACCTGGGATCACAACGAACCCAGCCGATTTTTTGGGCTCACCAGCACACAACCCTAAACTCAAGCTAATCTAGCTTGACCCAAGGTATACAACCTCCACTAGTTCAATCCCTTTGATTGAACTAGGCACAAACAGAAAGAATATTATTTTTTAAAGATACATAGCTCCTCAATGAGCAAATATTCAAGAATAAGTAAACAAGTTTAGAAAAGCCTGATTTGAAGTTGTTTGGCTTTGAGCTTTTCTTCTTTTCCTCTTCTCCCTTTGGAATGATGAACCAAGCCTCAGCTTTAATTCCTCACAGTCGTTGCAGTTGAGAAGATTGGAAACGGAAGAAACAGAGCTTTTTCTTCAATTTGGGAAATCCATCAATTTTTGATTTGGAGCGCCTTGGATTCCTCTTTGAGCTTTTGGAGTGGAAGAATTTGAGTTTGAAGGCTTTTCTCTTGAGATTCAGGCTCAGGCTTTCTCAGATTTTTGATTTGAAATATTTTTTGTTTTTTTTGTCTCCTTTTCAAATGGATGTTTCCCCCTTTTTATAGATTTTCTTCAATCCGTTTTTGGGATGAAACTAGCCGTTGGAGTGTACCTGTAGACAAAATATATCCGTTAGAAATTAGGTAAAAAGGAAATATTACCGTTAGAGCTGATCTGGCATTTTAAATTTTCATTCCAGTCAGGTTGGAGTCGGCTCCAACTTTTCAGTGTCGGCTCCAGGTCGTTTTCCAAAAATAGAAATTTCCGAGTTCGTTGAGGAGTCGGCTCCGAAAAAGTAAGTGTCGGCTCGCCATCGGCTCCCAAAACTGTAGGTGTCGGCTCCAGGATGCTCAAAAAATCAACGTTCTATCCCCGCATCGGAGTCGGCTCCAGACACTATAAGTGTCGACTCCGAAACTCTAGGTGTCAGCTCCGGATCGTATCAAAAATCAGATTAAAATTGAATTGGCCATGGGGTCGGCTCCAGATTTTCTAGGTGTCGACTCCAAGCTCTGAAACTTTGAAATCTCTGATTTGTATTTGATTCAAAATTCATTTCTTAATTCCTTTAAATTGATCAAATAAATTTAAGTCCTGAAACACTTATAAAATCCATTAGTAATCAAATAAATATACTCAATTCCTTTATTAATCATCAAAATCAATAAATGGATCAACAATCTCCCCCTTTTTGATGATTATAAAAACATTGAGTATATGCATAGAATTCTTAAATTAAAAAATTATCAAGGAAGTGATCTTTACGAGTAAGCTCCCCCTGAATAAGGTAGCTCCCTCTATGAAGTTCAAATTATTCTTCCTCTTACTTTACATATTTGGTACTTAAGATTTCTTTATGCATAGTCAAATCAATTTGATTATTAATCCATCATTATCAATATCAATTAATCAATTAATCATTAATCAATTAATTTCATATTAATCAATTAAATTCATATTAAACAATTAATGCAACATAACTTTCTCCCCCTTTAATGCAATTAACAATATAACTTTCTCCCTCTTAATGCATATACAACCATAATTCTCTCCCCTTTTTTGTAATCAACAAAAAGGTAAAGAATATTTCACAATGCATCAAAAGATAAATTGGATAATTCATTGCATCAAAAGATAATTTCATTTCAACCAAAAGTCAAGTATTACATCAAAATATCCTTCATTACATCAACACATAAACTTCATTACATCAAAATGTAAATTACATTTCATCAAAATTAAACATTCATTACATTAAGATTCAACATTAACATTCATCAAAAGTTCTTCCTCACTATTCTTGTTAAATGATCTACAATATTTTTCATTCCATCACATTGAAGCTTAACATAGTCTTTAAGTCTCTCATCAACAAATGTGCAAGCTGTTGAGATTTTATCTTGAAGCTCGGCGTTGCACCTTGAATAAGTTTCACTATCTCCACAAATCTCTTTAAGTTCTTCAAAGATGTTCTTCAAATCACCACTTAAAGATTCTGCAGAGGAGTTGAGAGTTGATTCAATTTTTGCAATCCGATCATCAAGTGAATAAAGTGATTCTTTTATATTCATGAATTGACTGTCAAACTCATCCTTCTGAGCAGCAAACAAACTTTTTAATTGCTCCATTTGAAGGTCTGAGAATCCAGCAGAAGAAGTGGATGGTTGATCATTAACATGTGCAGGTGCAGGAGCAGGAGCAGGAATGGGACTCCTAGGCTGTGGAGAAGGAACCCTAACTGATGGTCCAGCCTCGCAAGGCTCAGAAACTCTCGGCACAGGGGCTCTCTCATCAAGGTGTCCTTTCCTATCCCACTGTCCATTCACTTTAGCAAAACCCATCCGATGCAATGTTGCCAAACTATAGTAGTCGGTGTGCCTAGGTTCTTAGATGGTTCATTCTCTTGAATTACAACCCCTTGGCTCCTGAAAACCATAGTAAGCACCATGCCATACGGTAGGGATGACCTTCTCTTCCCTCCAGCTTCCGCCATATAAAATATCATCATAGCTGCAAGGTTGATTGGCTGTCCAGTCAAACACTATCCATAATAACAATGTCTCGCTCCGAGACATACTCAAACCGACCGGTCTTCGGAAACAAGATCTACTGCAAATGTTGTGTAATAATCTCAATTCCAAGGTAATTGATTAGCTCTAATCTCCTCAAACTCTGTCACTTCCCTTCCTAACATCCTTGAAAGAGCCGCTGACCTATCACTGTGCATGTCAGCTGCTAAACCGGTAATTGGGATGCTAAGGAGGTTTCCAAGCTTTTGAAAGGTAAGGTGAATCCTCTTATTTCTTACTGAGCTAACTAAACCGCCATCACCTCTAGCCAAATTAAAATAAAATTCTTTTACTAAGGCTGGATAAGTGGGAACATCAAGAGAGCAGAGCTTATCCCAGCCCATTTCCTTTAATTGCCTACCGATTGAGAAACCCTCGGTTTCAAATAGGTCAAAATCAATCTTTCTCCCCATTGTGATAACCCTCCCGGCTAAGGTATCTACCTGAGTGGAAGAGGTGTTGGGGTTGTCTGAATCCATGGACGAATCACTGCTTGGAGTCGGCTCACGAACGGGACGACGTGCGGACCATTTTCCCGTGGTCACCGGCGCTCCAACCACTGATTCCCTCCTTTTGGGTGCCATTAGATCTTTGGGAAGTTTCGATTTGGATGGAATTAGAGGTGGGGAAGTTTTGGAAGAATTTTGGAGAGTTTGGTTAGGATTTGAGAAGTTATGAAATGATGAGGTGTCGACTCTGCCCTAATAAATCAATTTTGGAATCCCAGGTGTCGACTCCCGCAAAGTCGGGTGTCGACTCCAAATCGCTAACACAGTCAGCGCTCGAACTGGAGTCGGCTCCACTTATACGGGTGTCGGCTCCAAGGTCAGGGACCGAGAGCGACACAGTCAGAGGTGTCGACTCCTCATTCTGAGGTGTCGACTCCAAAGACAGTTTCAGAAAAAAAATTGAGATTCAAATGACTGAAACTTGTCAAAAAGAGTTCAATAAAAATTTCAAAAAATCTTTGAAATATCAAGGATCAAATAGCTCAAATGACTAGATAATTTGTCCTTAAAATTGTGAGAGGATTTTCAAGAAATTTATAGAAATCTAGATTCTCATTCCTTAGGGTTTCAAAATCACTCTAAAGGGTCACATATTCCTAATTCACCTCTAAGATAACAAAATCTCTCTTCACTCAAGGTTTTGTAAATATGTCAGCTAATTGTTCCTCTGTATTAACATATTCAAGAAATTTCATTATTAGCTACATGTTCTCTTATGAAATGATATCTAATTTCAATGTGTTTTGTTCTTGAATGTTGAATTGGATTTTTAGTCAAATTTATTGCACTCGTGTTATCACATCTAATTGGTGTTTTATCAAGGGTTATGCCATAATCTTCAAGTTGCCTCTTAATCCAAAGGATTTGAGCACAGCAACTTCCAGCTGCAACATACTCTGCTTCAGCAGTAGATAATGCAACCGAATTTTGCTTTTTGCTAAACCAAGAGATTAAGTTACATCCTAAGAACTGACATGCACCACTTGTGCTTTTTCTATCTAATTTACATCCAGCATAGTCAGAATCAGAATATGCAATTAAATTTAAAGTTGAGTCTCTAGAGTACCATAAACCTACATTTTTAGTTCCACTTAAATATCTTAAAATTCTTTTTACAGCAATTAAGTGAGATTCTTTAGGTTCAGATTGAAATCTAGCACATAAACATACTGCAAACATAATATCTGGTCTACTAGCTGTTAAGTAAAGAAGAGATCCAATCATACCTCTATAATGTTTTTGATCTACTTTCTTACCATCTTCATCTTTGTCCAATTTGCACGAAGGACTCATAGGAGTTCCAAGTGGCTTGATTGACTCCATTCCAAACTTCTTGAGCAGTTCTTTTGTGTATTTGGCTTGATTGATGAAAATTCCTTCTTTGCTTTGTTTGATTTGAAGTCCTAGGAAGAAGTTGAGTTCTCCCATCATACTCATTTCAAACTCACCCTGCATCAACTTAGCAAATTCTTGACATAACAATTGTTAGTAGCACCGAATACAATATCATCACATATATTTGTACTACTAATAAATCTTTATCTTTTCTTTTCAAAAATAATGTTTTATCAACATTTCCTCTTACAAAATCATTTTCAATTAAAAATTTACTTAATCTTTCATACCAAGCTCTAGGTGCCTGTTTCAAACCATATAGTGCTTTGTGTAATTTAAAAACATGATTTGAAATTCATGATCTTCAAAACCAGGTGGTTGTTCAACAAACACTTCCTCATTTATAAATCCATTTAAAAATGCACTTTTAACATCCATTTGAAATAAATTGATATGCATATGACATGCAAATGCAAGTAATAATCTAATTGCTTCAAGTCTAGCTACAGGTGCAAAAGTTTCATCAAAATCAATTCCTTCTTCTTGATTATATCCTTTTGCAACTAATCTAGCTTTGTTTCTAATTACTATGCCATTTTGTCTAATTTATTTCTAAATACCCATTTTGATCCTATAACAGAATGATCTTTAGGTCTATCTACAAGAGTCCAAACATTATTCCTAGTAAATTGATTTAATTCTTCTTGCATAGCTAACATCCAATTATTATCTTTTTCTGCTTCTTCAATAGTTTTAGGTTCAATTTGAGATACAAATGCAAGATGATTATTGATGTTTCTCATTGATGATCTAGTTCTTACTCCTTGAGATGGATCACCTATAATTAATTCTCTTGGATGACCATAGGCATATCTCCAATCTCTAGGTAGATCTATATCATTATGATTTGCATCAACAACATCAACACTAGGAGAATCATTATCTTTAGCTTCTTGTTCATGATCTGAAGATACATCTATATTCAATTTTTCAATATCTCTTTCTAGAATGTTTGTATCTTCCTCATCATCAATCTTTTCAGAACTTGATGCTAAAGATTCATCAAAAATTACATGAATAGATTCTTCTACAATTAAGTTTCTCTTGTTAAATACTCTATAGGCTTTACTAGATGTTGAATATCCTAAGAAAATGCCTTCATCAGATTTTGCATCAAATTTTCCTAGATTATCTTTGCCATTATTATGAATGAAACACTTACAACCAAATGCATGAAAATAACTTATGTTTGGTTTTCTATTATTCCATAGTTCATAAGGTGTTTTCTTAATGATTGGCCTAATTAGAGCTCTATTAAGAATGTAGCATGCCGTGTTTATAGCTTCTGCCCAAAAGTATTTTGGTAGGTTGCTTTCACATAGCATGGTACGGGCCATGTCTTCTAAGGTTCTATTTTTCTTTCAACTACTCCATTTTGTTGCGGTGTTCTAGGTGCAGAAAAATTATGATGAATGCCATTTTCTATGCAAAAGTTTTCAAATAAATGATTTTCAAATTCAGTGCCATGATCACTTCTTAGAGACACTATGGTGTTGTTTTTCTCATTTGTGACCTTCTTGAAGAATTTCAGAAATAATGGAAAGGTCTCATCCTTATGAGCTAAAAATAATACCCAAGTGTATCTAGAATAATCATCTACAATCACAAGACCATATTTCTTTCCTCCTAGACTTGTGGTTCTAGTAGGTCCAAAAAGATCCATGTGAAGTAGTTCAAGTGGCCTAGAAGTGGAAACAATATTTTTAGTTTTGAAAGAATTTCTAGTTTGTTTTCCAAATTGACATGCATCACAAATTTTATTATTTTCAAAATCTAGTTGTGGAAGTCCTTTTACTAAATCCATTCTAATTAATTTTGAAATAAGGTGTGTGCTTGCATGACCTAATCTACGATGCCACAACCAACCAATCTCATTCATATTAGCATTATTAGCAACTAAGCAATGATTACTAGTAGACAAATTGTCTAAATCAATCAAGTATACATTGCCATTTCTATTTCCAATAAAAACAATGCTATTATCAATGGGATTAGAAACTGTGCATATAGAAGATTCAAATGATACTTTAAAACCTTTATCACATAATTGACTAATGCTAATTAAATTATGTTTTAAACCATTAACATATAAGACATTTTCAATATATGTGGAGGGAGTTATTTGAATGTTACCAAACCCCAAGATTTGGCCTTTGCCATTATCACCAAATGTAACTACTCCTCCTCTTTTGCTTTCAAGGGTGATGAATTGATCCTTGTCACCCGTCATGTGCCTTGAGCAGCCGCTATCGAGATACCACTTTCGCTTTGATCTTTTGGCCGCAAGACACTCCTGCAAAAATAATTAAGTCTTATATTTAGGTACCCAAGCCTTCTTGGGTCCTTCATGGTTAGTAGCATAAAAAACTGTTCCTTTGGGAACCCATATCTTCTTTCCTTTATTATTTAACTTCTTGTCAATTTTCTTAAAATTGCATTCAAAAACTTTGTGTCCCTTCTTGTTACAGTAATGACATGTAACATTATCATTGTTTTGTTCCTTTCTAAAAAAGTTTTTGATAAATTTTTGCTTTAAGTTAGGTCTATAACCTAAACCAGCCTTATCATATATAGCTCTTTGATTACTTAATAATAAATTAAGTTTTTCAGAACTATAAGTGAATTTATCAACAATACTTTTATATTTATCAACTTCCTTCTTTAATTTATCATTTTCATTGAAATTGATTCTTTTCTTTTGTCAAATTTTCTTTTTCAGATTTCAGCACTTTAGTTTCATTAATAAGATTTTCTTTTTCTTAATGAAAGTTAAATTTTTTTTTCAAAAACTTATATTTCTTTTTCAAAATTTTAAATCATCAACTAGTTCATTAAAAGCATCAAATAATTCATCAAAAGCAAATCATCACAAGGGTTTTCGGAACTTACCTCCTCATCCTCGTTTGCCATAAAGCAAATGTTTGCAACTTCCTTTTGATCTTCCTCTGAAGAAGATTCATCACTATCACTCCAGGTTGCAACATAGGCTTTCTTCTTCTTCTTAAAAGTCTTTTTCAGTTGAGGACAATCATATCTATAATGCCCGGTTTCTTACATTCATAGCAAATCAAGGGCTCTTTCTCTTTGTCCTTGTCCTTATCTTTTTCTTTTCTCCTTCCATCTTAGCTCCAAATTTCTTTTTGTGGAAGGGTTTCTTTCTCCTCATGAATCTTTTAAATTTTCTTGCTAGAAGAGCTGTATCATCATCATCATCATTTTCACTACAGCTCTCCTCACTTTCAGCAGCCTTAAGAGCTATGGTCTTTTTCTTTTTCACATCCTCTTCTATGTGCTGCTTCATGGTCAATTCATGGGTCATTAGGGATCCTAGAAGCTCCTCTAAGGGTAAGGTATTGAGGTCCTTTGCTTCTTGGATTGCTGTCACCTTCGCTTCCCACGTTCTTGGAAGTGACCTGAGAACGAACAAGTTCAGAGTTAGAATATTTTTGCCTAAACTTTTCAAACCATTTACAATATCAGTAAATCTAGTGTACATGCATGCAATAGTTTCAGTTTGTTCCATGCTAAATAATTCATATTTGTGCACTAGAATATTGATCTTAGATTCTTTAACTTGATTGGTACCCTCATGGGTAACCTCTAATCTATCCCAAATCTCCTTTGCGGAATTACATGTGGAGATTCTATTAAATTCATTAGCATCTAAAGAGCAATACAAGACATTCATGGCCTTAGCATTGAGCTGTGCCATTTTCCTATCATTATCATTCCAATCCCTTTCGGGTTTAGGAACAATAGTGCCATCAACAATGTGTGTGGGTGTACTAGGTCCATTAATTATAACACCCCACAATTCATAATTAGAAGCTTGAATGAATATCCTCATTCTTGCTTTCCAATATGAATAGTTGGAACCATTGAACAAGGGAGGTCTATTCGTGGAATGACCTTCGGCAAATGATCCAACATGAGCTGCCATTTGGATCTTTAGCTCTTGATCATGTGATCAAAATCTAATGAGCACTTGCTCTGATACCAATTGTTGGCTCAGATGACAGCCCAAGAGGGGGGGTGAATTGGGTTCTTTAAAAAATTTAACCTCCAAAAAAAATGTTTGCTTAAGATGAATGAAAGTAAATGCAATGCAAATATAAAGCACAATCAATGAGATAGAGATAGAGATAGAGACAATAGAAGCAGTAAACACAAAGATTTTATAGTGGTTCGGTGTATCCAACACCTACGTCCACTCCCAAGATCCACTTGGGTCCACACTATAATCTCTCGATTACACCGAGTTGTTTTACAAGCTCACAACCCAAACTTATTGTTTTACTCGGGATCACAATGAACCCAGCCGGTTTTTCGGCTCACCAGCACACAACCCTAAACTCAAGCTAATCTAGCTTGACCGAGGCATACAACCTCCACTAGTTCAATACCTTTGATTGAACTAGGCACAAACAGAAAGAATATTGTTTTTCAAAGATACACAACTCCTCAATGAGCAAATATTCAAGAATAAGTAAACAAGTTTAGAAAAGCCTGATTTGAAATTGTTTGGCTTTGAGCTTTTCTTCTTTTCTTCTTTTCCTCTTCTTCCTTTGGAATGATGAACCAAGCCTCAGCTTTAATTCCTCACAGTCGTTGCAGTTGAGAAGATTGGAAATGGAAGAAACGAAGCTTTTTCTTCAATTTGGGAAATCCACCGATTTTTGATTTGGAGCGCCTTGGATTCCTCTTTGAGCTTTTAGGAGTGGAAGGATTTGAGTTTGAAGGCTTTTCTCTTGAGTTCAGGCTCAGGCTTTCTCGGATTTTTGATTTGAAATATTTTCTGATTTTTTCGTCTCTTTTTCAAACGGGTGTTTCCCCCTTTTTATAGATTTTCTTCAATCCGTTTTTGGGATGAAACTAGCTGTTGGAGTGTACCTGTAGATAAAATATATCCGTTAGAAATTAGGTAAAAAGGAAATATTACCGTTAGAGCTGATCTGGCATTTTAAATTTTTGTTCTAGTCAGGTTGGAGTCGGCTCTAACTTTTCAGGTGTCGGCTCTAGGTCGTTTTTCCAAAAATAGAAATTTCCGAGTTCGTTGAGGAGTTGGCTCCGAAAAAGTAAGTGTCGGCTCGCCATCGTCAGGTGTCAGCTCCCGAAAACTGTAGGTGTCGGCTTCAGGATGCTCAAAAAATCAACGTTCTGTCTCCGCATCGAAGTCGGCTCCAGACACTGTAAGTGTCGACTCCGAAACTCTAGGTGTGGCTTCGAAACTCTAGGTGTCAGCTCCGGATCATATCAGAAATTAGATTAAAATTGAATTGGCCATGGGGTCGGTTCCAAATTTTCTAGGTGTCGACTCCAAGCACTGAAACTTTGAAATCTCTGATTTGTATTTGATTCAAATTCATTTCTTAATTCCTTTAAATTGATCAAATAAATTTAAGTCCTGAAACACTTATAAAATCCATTAGTAATCAAATAAATATACTCAATTCCTTTATTAATCATCAAAATCAATAAATGGATCAACACAAGTGCATCAAAGCACTGGAAATAAAAACGAGTAAATAGCTCGGCCGAACTGCTCCAGTCAGCTTTGGTTAACAACGATGCCTGTGCACTTTCTACCCTGCGACCTCCATAGCAAACCACAAAGGACACATAGGAAGTGCATATGTGCGCCCTCCATGTGATCTCTGCGGACCTCCTGTGTGCTCTCCATATGATCTCCGAAACTCCTCTCCGGAGGATAAGTTGCTCCTCAGCGACTCCTTCATCACCCCAGCTGTCTGAGGGGAGACGACTTGCAAAAGGAAAGCTCGGTCCTTCCACTCTCAGCCTCAGGGACACAGACATCATGAAAAACTTCTACAAATGCACAGAGAAGAAAATTTTGGGGGTGGCCTAACACGGCCCTTTCCCCCCGTTTTATAGGCGAATGGACCGGGAGCAGCTATTTAAGTAGAAAGCCCCAAGATCAAAAATGCCCTATCCACGCTGCCACGTGGCCTCCCAGGATGAAAATAGCACTCTTCTATGCGCACCAAACGCGTCGTCTGAACCATGATGCACACCAAAATATTTTTTCCTGATCTCGAATCGAGAGCCTTAAATGCAAGGGATTTCCCGCTGGTCCTTAAGATATGGGTAGGCCTGGAAAATCGCCCAGTGAAAAAGACACCCTCCAATGGCAAACAAGCGCTTGCGTCGTACATTAAAAGGACCCGCATGGGAAAAGGTCGACGAGATAAATGCCCCTAGAAAGTGCCGAGGAGACCTTTTGCAGACCACAGAGCCGTATTATCCATTTCGGCAAAAAGAGGTTTGGCTCGCCTTGGGAAAGACAAGGCATCGACAGAATAATAAAGAGGCACAGAAGCCAAGTACTCCTCAATAAAGGCATTTCTCTGCTTTGGCCCAACTGCCTGTTGTATCTAGGCATGAACCGGGACATTGCATTGTGCTTCCATCCAAGGCCAAAGCTGCTTCCATACTTCGGAATAAACCGAAATATCTCTTTTCAGTCCTACATGACTGAGCATTATCCTACACTCTGACCCAGACTAAGATAGCTTCCTTTATCTCAACGATAACGAAGCACTCTTTGTACTTCGGCTAAAACATGAGTGCTATGCCTTGAGTCTTCCCGAGGTGGCCAGAAATCCCCGAAGAGAGTGGCTCACTTATAAGACTCGCACGATGAAAGCAAGCATTTCAAAAACAGCAGCAAACACAAAAGCTACGAAAACTTTTCTTTTCATTCATCGTAGAAGGGGCAACAAAAAGAAAGAAAAAAAATACATCGGCCCTCACAGGGGCTTGTCATTTTCTCCAAGAGCCACTGAGCCCTCCCCTCGCCGCAGAGCCGGCTCGCCCACCTGTTGCAGAAGGGATACCACCTGCCTTTCCAACCGACTGTTGGCCTCGCGGAGGAGCACAATCTCCCTGGTAGAGACAACCATGTATTGCTCGGCCGCCTTTTGGAGTTGCTCGTGGCTTGCAAACGCTGATTCCAGGACTTCTCCGTCGATGGTTACTCTAGTACGGCCCCTGCGGGCCCCCCAGCGGGCATTGACGTTGTTGTCTGGCGCCCCAGCTGACCTCCCTCCATCCTCGGAAGCCATCCTGCTATTACAAGTTTAGATAGACCCACAGGAGATTGGCAGAGGAAATGGTTAGCGATGGCCTACCACCCACCGGTATTTAAGCAACTTCGGGCAAGTACCCCGATCGTCCGAGCCATCAATTCCAACGCCACTACCATAAAACCTCGCCACGTGTCGTTACTTCAGTGGCCACTCACGGGAAGCGAAGAATCACTCCCCCTTTTACCGAAAAGGATAAATAAATGACGGTGAGGAATTCAACAAACCCCCTTTTTCGGGACCAAACTCCCTCTGAAAGTGCGTCCGTTTCCTCGCCCTGACCAGACCGAACTATCTAACTTCAGCTCTAACCAGGCTATCTTCATATCTCAGTCCTGCTCGATCTATCCTTATACCTCAGCCTTGACCGGGATGTTTACTCAGGTCCGAATTAAGTCGACCAAACAATGCGAATAAGCCATGAGCCGTTCGCGGTTGAAAGGAAACTTGAGATAAAAGATCATCCAAGAAAGGCAATCAAGTAGAAGAAAAAGGTCCATTTCTTGAAAACTTCAACCGAAAATATACAAACGACCCTTAAGAATCAGGGTTGGGAACGGCCTCAGCGGCCTCTACAGCTTCCTCAGTGACGTTCGGGGGAGCTTGGCTTGTCTAGCCCACTTCAAATATCTTTACCTTCTCGGAAATAGGCTGCGAGGGCCCCTCAGGAGCTGCAGCCTCACTGGGACCCAGAATAGAGTCGAGATCGATGTCTGAAACATCGTCATATTCATTTTCTTCAGCCCCTGAGGAACAGGCCTCGGAGAGTTTGACATCCAGAAAGGAAAGGTCCCATTCTGGATGCTCCCGAGATATTATAGTTCGGACCTCCTCCGCACCAAGCTGGAAGGCCTCGGCACAGGTCACATCTTCTACGCCTCAAAGCAAACCCAGTTGCTCCTCAGTTTCAGCAACCTGCCTTTCGAGCTCCGAGCTCCTCCTTTTACTCGATGCCAGTTCCTCCTGCAGGATCTTCAATTGGTTTCGGCCCTCTCCATCTACAGATACAGAATTAGCCAATGCAACAGCGAGTTAGTAGGAAAGGTCTAAAGGGCATGACCGTACCTCCTCCTCCTGCCTGGATAACTTCTTAGTCAAATTCTCGGCCTCGCCAAAGGCCCTCAGTTTGTCAGCTTGAACCCACTCGATTCTGCCCTTGAGGTCATCAATCCTTGTTTGCCTATTATCAGCTTCTTCCCAAGCCCGCGAAAGCTTGCTATCGAGTTGGGTTAATATCTCTTGGAGCCATTTAATCCTATTATCCTTGGCTGCGATGCATTGGTTGAGACTTCGGACCTTCTCCTCCGATTCGCCAAACATCCTGCTTAGGCGATTCTTCTCCTCGGCAGCTTCTCGCATTAGCTGTCTCGATTTTCATCAAACTGTTTCTTGGCGGACTCCATTTCTCCAGCATGCCGAGATTCGATCTATGATAGCTTCATGCATGCCTCATCATACCCCGTTTGGAGCCCACACAACTCCTCAACTTCGAGCTTTAGCCTGGATGCATCGTTGAGGGCGGCCTGATACAATCCCCCTCACCATCTCCAACTTCTTGTTAACAGTGTCCAGGATCTGCTTGAACTTGTCAGATGCCGCTGCTCGCAATCGAAGCTCAGAACTGACCCTCTTGGTCGGAACGCTGGCCCCTGTCGCCAAACTCAAGCGCCAGCACAACGCCCTAGTGATCAAAGCACTCTACGGAACAAAAAACAAGTGAGAAAATGTGATCAAGCTAACTAGAAAGCACCCACTATTCTGGAATGGCAACTCACCCGGGAGGCGTAGGACCTAGCTAACTTCATGAGGGTGGGATTGTCGACATCAGGGAGGAGGTGAACATCCTTCGCCACGTTCCGCTGACCAAATGCGGCATCGATGAGATCCAGGTCTGCAAACTCGTTCGTCGAGGGACCAACGCTCGGATACAATGCCGACTTCATCAAAGCAGAAAACGCCTCCTCAATAGCCGAGTCCAAACTACCAGGCTGCCCATCCAATGGGCTTGTCCGAACAATCTCAGACTGAGAAGCCTTCAATCTCCTGGCCTCTTTTAGCAAAAGTCTGGCCTGCAATTCGTCAGATACCTCGGCCAACCCTGGCCTAAGTGTCCCGAGGTTTTAACAGGGAGAACTTCAGCTAGAAGGTCATCATCCTGTCATTCTTCTTCACCCAAGAGCGCCTCTTCAATCACCGGCGCCTGCTCCTCCCCCGCAGATTCCATCAAAGCCTCGGCTTGTTCATTAGCTCCCCTAACCTCCTCGAGAGGAAGCTCTCCAGCAGGAAACTCCTCCCGAACCTCCATTACCTTTGGCTCAACATCATCACCCTCTAATCCATCCGAAGGAGGCCCTTCAACAACAGGCTCCCCCTAAGCTTCCGACAGAGCCCTCTTCGGGCTATTCACTATTTCCACCACCAAAGGACAAGGGATCTCGGTGATCCTCTCTGAGTCCTCCTCCGCTATGTACTCTCCCTTCACGACTATTGCCTTCTCTCCCAATGGGGAGAGCCTTTCTTCCATCTCCGATGCTCCCACGCCCCCTTTCTTTGATGGTGAGGAGTGCAAGCTGGCCTTGACTCGCCCGACTTCTGGCAAGCGCTCTTCAGAAAGTCGGACTTTCTTCTCAAGCTTGTGCCTCTCCGTGCTACTGACCTCTCTTGGGTGCTTGCCCAACTCCTTTCTTATGCGGCCTGCCATCTCTGATTTCTTGGCGGCAGGCACGGGTGGCAACCGATCAAACCTAGATATATTTGCTCAAAGAAAAGAAAAACAGAGGAAGGGGGGAGGGCTTACCCTGCCTATCGACGGGGCTAAGCCCGGCAGCGCAAAGGGCCTCCTCCGATAGTAAGACAATAGCCGAAAATGTTCGACTGCTGGTGAGGACCCCCAGATCCTCCTTCTCCTGCTCGGATAAGACTGAATGCGCCTCCATATCCCTAACCGGGTTTCCCCACCCCCGCGAAAAGTCAGAACCGATGTTCCCATCAGCGATAAAGAACCGAACCTTCCATCTCTTTATGGACGACGGCTTGTCCACGATCGTCTTGAATGACTTCCGAGGTCCGATATAGGACCAATCCAAGTTCCTCCCGGGCAATAGATGGTAACAAGCATGGAACCGGGACAGAGTTGCTGTTACCTTCACTCGACTACACATCGAGATGAACCCGATGATACTCCGCCACTGTTAGGAGCTACCATCGTCGAACAGATGTTGTAAAACTTCATGATATCCTTCACCAGGGGATGGAGAGGAAACCGGAGGCCCGCCTTCAGACTGTCTTCATAAAGAAAGACCCTATGCTCCAGTTCCTGCAAAACCCTATGCTCGGGCCTCGGCAATCGCAGAAGGACATCCGAGGGAATGCCATATTTCTAACGGAGTCTCCCCAATTCCTCAGTAGTGATTTTTGAAACCATACTGGGTCTCATCATTCTGCTCGCTGGAAGGAACACCGAGCAAGATCGCAGAGAAGATAGGGGAACAAATCCCTGCAGGAAGAAATGAAGGAACACTGCGAATGGGAATAGCGTTGCTTCGACTTTGCTTCCCCCCAAAGGAAACCGCCTCAAGAGAAGATAAGGCGTCTCAACCAAGGCATATGGAATCGCCGTTGTAAACACCGTAAAAACTGGGATTTGCTACGTGGCAATTCCCTAACCGTCACCCCAAAGGAGCCTTATGTGACGCGTCCCGTAAAGGCACATTCCACAAAGGCACGGTGGCCGCGCAACATTAATTAGGGCATCATTGCATGGGCCGTCAAATCTGGATCCCTCTGTTCAAGTCATGCCACCCGGAGTTATACTCCCTGCACCCGAACCTACGCTTCGAACTAGGGAGTGGGGGGCATGTGTTGAGGGGTAAAATTGCTATGCATCAATAATTGTGCATGTGGATACGACTAGCCTTGATTCCTACTCGCTGTGTGACACCCGCCAGAGATAAGTCAGCCTCGGTAAGTTGGGGCGCCTTAGTCCCTCACCGAGCCAAGGATTCCCAAGGTGCGGATCACGTCTTTCGGCCCCGGCCGAGCTATATCGTCTCTCGGCCCCGACCGAGCCATCACATCTTTTGGCCCCGGTCGAGCTATATCGTCTCTTGGCTCCGGCCGAGCCATTTCGTCTCTCGGCTCCTACCGAGCTATATCGTCTCTCGGATCCTACCGAGCTATATCGTCTCCCGGCTCCTGCCGAGCTATATCGTCTCCCGGCTCCTGCCGAGGTATTTCATCTCTCGGCCCCTTTAGCCAAGCCATTTTATCTTTCGGCCTCTCTGGCTGAGCTACTCCCACCACCCGACCTCTCTAGCAGATCTCTCCTATAGCTTGGCCTAGCCCGAGCGATATCTATACCTCTGCAGAATCCGGTATGAGAGAGTGTAAATCCATAAGATTCCAAACAGAGATCATATCTAGGAGTGGCCTAGGACCCACGTTAGTGGCCTAGATCCCTGGAGCCTATGCCCCTGCCAAATCTTGAGATATCAACTAGCTCTCCCAGCTAGCGATCCTCTAACTAACAAGATGCGAATCTTACTAACCTCGTAACAAACTGGATTCAGATCCTAACAACTTCTAGACCCACAACGCTCCCAAGCAACCAGGTGATCCTCTATAAATACCACAACCTCAGATCCCCTCAGGTACGCCATTTTTTACACACTCAATGCATGCCATTCGGCACACCTGCTCACCCTTCTTTTCTCCATTAGCGCTCTGCTCAGAGCTCTCGAGAGGCCACCCTGGAGAGACTCTTCAGCGGGAACCTTCTCCCCATATTTGTTGACTGTCGATCTCCACTGACTTGAGCATCGGAGGGTCTTCCGCAGAGGGCCACCCCTAACGCCTCTCGCATGAGGACTGTCTTGCAGGTCCGCCCAGGAGGAAGCCCATCTTGAAGCCCGATAGCGCCCGAGTCGGAGGACAGATTTCAGCATCAACAACTACCATATTTTTTTCTTACGGTAGCTATCACAAGATTTCAGCAGCAACAACTACCGTATTCTTGTGATAGCTACCGTAAAAATCAGGGGAACTTTTATTTGCACTGCAAAAATTTCTTAGTTCGAAACCCAACCCCCCCTTCAAACTTTTTTAAAATATTTAATTTTGAAACTATCCTTAAAACACTTGTCCCTTCCTCTTACGCTCCGATAACCTCCCTCCCCTCACTTCCCCATTCACATTGCCCCCCTTGCCCCGGCTTCCCCTTGCCCTCCTCAAGCACCGGGGCAAGGAAAAGTCAGGGAAGGGGGTCGATGCCTGAAAGGGGAGGAAGCTGAAGGGATGCCAGAGCGAATCGAGGCGAGGGGGAAGGGGGCTGCAGTAGCGGAGCATTCGAGGGAGGAGGGGCGAGGGTTTTAAGGGTAGTTTAGGAATTAAATTTTTTTTAAAAATTTGGGGGGTGTACTGAACAATTTTTGTGGTGCAAATAGAAGCTCCCCTGATTCCGCTGATGTATGGGGATAGATCATAGATAAGTTCAAGGGAATGGCAGGCCGAATAGGACTTGTAGGTCCTATGCTCGCAAAAATGCTTATGACTTTCATTCCAGGACTCGGATTTGTTGCATGACTCTTGGCAGCCATGGGTTTCGGAGAAGGGTATGCTCGTGGTGGGTCCAAATGGTTTCGGGATAAGGCAATGGAGTCGTTTTTTAAACCGGTGTCTTTTGGCACCAGTTTTGCAAGAAAAGGATGGGAAACAAAGTTTTTGTAAAAATGATGTTAAAGTGAAAAACATCATTTCAAGTGGTGATTTCAGTAGAGTAGAAATTACCACTCCAAGTGGCGGAGTGGCGATTTCCACTCGGGCCTCCGCCACGCCAGCTGAAGCTTTTCGCTGATGGGGCAAAGCAGGGATGGATAAGATGGAAGTGAAAAATGCCATTTCAAATGGTGTTTTTCACTTTAACACCATTTTTACAAAAACTTTGTTTCCCATCATCTTCAAAACCAGTGCCAGAAGACACCGGTTTAAAAAACTTTGTTTCAAGTGGAAATTTCTATCTACTAAAATCATCATTTCTCTACTGAAATTGCCACACCGAGTGGCGCTTTTCTCGGTTTTACACCCTCCTTCCAGGAGCCTGACATTGCTCCTGGTTTTAAACCCTAGACCCTTGCTCCCAGGAGCTCGACATTGCTCCTAGGACCCCACTTCTCTTTCTTAAGCTCGGTCTCGTCGGGATGTGAGTCCTTTGCCCCCTCTCGTCGAACCACCAATCCTCCATGATCCATCCTCGTCTTCGGCCCGAGTCTTCCGTGACATCCTTCATCCGAACGATCGCGTCTTTGGCCCGAGAGCCAAGCCATTCTCCCTTGATGAGTCTCCCCAGCTATTGTCGCATGGACTCCGCCCTCAGTCCCTTCCAGGTAGAGATTCACATGCCTTCCTTAGTAGAGATTCAAAGCAGCAAAGAATTAAAACAAAACTAGTAAGGGATGAGGACATGTGGAGGGCTATAGCTTTGTGGTTCCATTTCAGCCACATTCCTGCAAATGCAGCTGATAACATTATTTCTAATCCATCACTATTGCTATCTAGATTGTTGGTCAGGGTGTAGATCCTTCAAAAAATGGACAGCCTCATATCACAATAAGTGGGGCACTTATGATGTTACATTGATGTGTAATGGATGAATGCATCTTAGTAGACGAAGCATCATCAACATTTTGATGTACTATGATAAGAAAAAATTTTTCCATGAGTCAATTGATGCTTTGGATAAAATGCACAATGCTCACTACATCCTTGGCCTAATGGAAAAAATGATTGATCAGATAGAGGAGTATAATGTTAAGGTGGTCACTAATAACAACAGACCACATTACAAGGTGGCTGGTGATATTTTGATGATTAGAAGGTAGTACATATTTTAAACCCTATGCATCGCCTCTATATAGATTTTATGCGTGTAGATACTAGGAAGATCTATAGAGTGAAGCAAGTTGTTGAGACGATCCAACCCATCACTAAATTTATATGTGCCATACATTGAAATGCATAAGGAGGTGGAGCTGAAGTATGATGATCCACTCTATAATGATTTTATATATGATGAGGAGATGATGATTGGATAACTTGAAGGCCAAAAGCAATAGCTAGAGCTGGATGAACCAGGATCACCTATTCGATCAGCTAGTTTTATAGCTAGAGAAGCCGAGTAGATGCAGAATAATGGGCAGAATGATACATGCCATATCTACAAAGTGGGCAGAATGGAAAGAGGCATTGAAAAATGCTTAGGAAAAGATATTATGCATAGAATAAAGGAGGAGAGGTTCATTAATGTGAGGGACAAAATGGGGAGAATTAGTTACTATGTGAATGAAAAAAGGCTAAAGGATCGTCTAGGAACTGATATTCATTCTGGATGCCTATCAGTTGACCAAAACTACAGGTTCTTGACAATTCATTGTTCAAAGGATGAAATTATGCCATCTGAAGATGCTCTGGAGTTCACCAAGTTGGTAGCTAATAATAAATTGCATATTATGGAAGCTGCTAACCATGTTATGCTGTATCAGTGCGTATTGTCCTGTACTGAATGTATCATATTAGTATTGAATCAAAATTCAATATAGGGGATGTGCCAAGTTTTAATGCACTAAACAAAACTCTTACTGAACTATATCTATAAGCCTGCTATAGTTGAACTATATTGTTAATGCACTGTGATTAACAACTAATATTATTTGTTGCTTGAGCTTATTGTTGAACTATATCCATATGCCTTCTATAGTTGCAATATTTAATTCACAAGTTGCAATATTTAATTCTTATATTGTGTGTGATACTTCCTCTTGTTCTATGAATATAATAGAATAAAGTTTGTTTGATCACCAGATAAGTTATAATTTTTTTAACTTGTTTTGTCAGATTATCAAGACATGGCTCATAATGTTTTAAATTCAGGGCCTCGTGATCCCAGTGTTCTCACTTCTCAATGGTTGCATAGATCAACCAATATATTTGAGGGCGAGGTGTGTATTATTGATCGACGATCCTTAATTAATTGTCATGTATTTATGTGAATGTTGACGTATCATTGCAAAAATTTTTTGCAAGAGTTACCGGTGCTCAGATGCCATCGGCATGACACGCATATATGGAAAGAGACACTGGGTGATGGGGACATCAGCAAGAAGAAAAGGTTACAAACTGATACTCTTTGGTTTTGTAGTTAATCCACTTTTCACGGTTCCACTTACTCGAGCCCAAGAGTTCAATTTTCAAGTGGCAACTCATGCTTCAAAATTTCAAATTCGACTCATACCAAAGTATCAACGCCTGCCAAGTTTTAAAGTGTCGACACTTTATACCCTTGAGCCACTGCTATCAAGACATCAAGTCTTCTCTTTGTTTACGTGGAAGTCAAATCTTGGAGGACACATGGAAGGTATCTGGTGATGACACATGGCAAACTAAGGAGGTGCCACATGGAAGCTTGTGCAACCAAATTTGTTAGGGAATTGTAATTAGTTAGCTATATCATAACTAATCCTTAGATTGTTATGATCTTTTGTTAGTTATTTTTTTGGCTAAAATTTCTGGAAGTCCTTTGGCCTATAAATAGGCCAAGCTTTCCCTCTTGTAGAATATGAAGTTTGAGAAATAAAATCAAGTTTATTTGATTTCTTTTGCCAAGTGCCTTGTTTCTTTGAGTATGAAGAGGGTGAGATGCTCTTAGTTTGAGTTGAGGCTCGTGTTTCCCTAGTCTTAGATCTAGGTCACTCCTTGAGGGAGAGGGTGAGAGGCCCAATTTGCTACTCTAAACCATTCTACCAAGGTTCCATAATAGTTTCAGGAAGAAGGACAAGTGCTACCCAAGTCTCAGCAAAATTTTTCAAATCCTTCCTTTCCTTGTTTGAATTTTTTTTATTTCCTTCAATTCCTTTGCCTCCACGGTCTTACTTCTGATCACTTGCAGGTTCTCTTGAGGATGTTAGAGTTGAGGATGATGGCTCCACGTCAAGGATCAAGTGCCAAGGTGAGTTCTTAAGTAAGGAGTGTAGATCTTGTCAACCAACCCTCAATTCTTTGAGTGTTGAGTGCATCCCTTCCACTTTAAGATCTTACTTCATTGTTGAAAAAAAAAAACCTCTTGGTCCTTTAGATCTGAAGTTTTAAAGGTGGCTTAACTTAGTTTGAAGGTTTCCATACCTTTAGATCCTAATTTTTATTTCTTTGAAAGAAGCTTGCACAAGGGTGTTTAGATTTCTGCTTCCGGTTTGATGTTCTTCATTTCTCCCATGCATGAATTCAGCCATAGCTTGGGCTCAAATGTTCATTAAGGGTGGTAATCACTTAGAACACATCACCATCCCCTCATTCCACCATTTTTTTTTCTTTTTGTGCCCCATCAGCTTTGGTATCAGAGCTTGGTCTCTAAGTTAAGCTTGTAAGTTGCTGGAATTTCTGTTCTAGTTTTAGTCCGAGATTTCCATAAATTTTTTATAATTTTTTTAAGGGTTAAAAAAAATTTCATTTGCTGCACTTTAGGACTTTAGGTTCTGAAATCTAAAATATTAAAAAATATATTTTTAGAGTTTTGGAATAAAAAAATTCGAGTTCTTAGGTTGTTTTCTGGAAGACTGTTTTGGTTCCCTCCATTAAATTTGAAAAAAAAAAAATATATATTTTTTAATTTGAGATCTGAGATTTAGACTTCAAATTCTGTTATTTTTCACTTAAAGTTTGAATTTAGAGGGGTTTTTAATTTAAAATTTAAATTTTGAAATAGGTAGTAGAGAGTTTGTTAAGCTGCTAGAATCTTCTAGCAACTACTATCATAACAACTTCCTCAACCAAATTTTAAAAAATTGAATTCAAATTTCAAAATCTAGGATTTTCACTCTGAGATCTAACTAATTCAATTTTCATTTCAAATTTTTGAAAATTTTAAACTTTAAATTTTAAATTTTAAAACCGGTTAGTTGAAGGTTAGTTAGAAGCTGCAAATTTTATTTAACCACTTTTACCTCCAAGAATGAAATTTTAATTTAAAATTTAAAATTTAAAATTTTAAAAAAATTAGCTTCTGAAATCTAGACTTCAAGATTTGAATTTTCAATTTAAGTTTGCATTTGCTGAATTTTAAAATTAGATTAAATTTCACTTAATTGTACTAAGTCTAGTCGATTGTGCTAGTTAATTGCTGAAATTGTGTGCATCCATATATACATAAACCATCTTAAGGGCATTCAATATAACATAAGGGGAGGAGTTAATAACCTTTCCTTAGCCCACAACAACCATCCTCATTATGCATTGACCTAAGCCTTAATTAAAATCAAGTATGCACCTAAATTAAGGACACCAACAAGTCGGGTTCAAGTGCAAGAGGAAGCAAAGCACTATTTGAGTTTGTAATTATTCTTAGAAACTGGTGTCTAAGACTAGAGGTCTAATGGCAAATGCCTTAAGCGGACTTGCGGTTCTTTAATTGGGTCCTTGCGAAAGCAAGGGGGCCTCCCGCATTCCCACCTCTTACCTGGCCAGTGACAAAGGTAATTGCATCCTTAACTAGTACCTAGTCAAGTCTTGTATTTTGAACTTCTAGGTTTAGGAGCCCTAGAAGCTAGGTTTGTACTTCTTGTCTTATAGGTCAAAAGTTCTATCTCTTGGTTTGTACCTATGGATCCTAATCTTGAACTCTTTATGAGGACCCTGACTGAAAAGTTAGACACTGTAACTGAGCAATTAGGGCAAATCAACAAAGAATTAGGTCAAGTAAAAGATAGAGTTGAGACCCTTGAAGAGCCTCAAAGGATCCCCATCGAACCTGAATCATCTAGGTCAATTCCTCGAGGTCCAAGAGCCCAATATCATGTGCACACCCTGAATACAATCCAAGGAGACTTGATCCTGATTTCATGGAAGAAGCCCGTCGAGTCCATCGGCCTGACTTTACTCCTGATCGTATCCCTAGGCGACCTCACCAGGATTACTTAGATCAAGATGAAAGAGCCATGAGGAACATTCGATTAGAGGCTCCTATCTTTGATGGAAGCCTAGACCCTAAAGCTTATGTTGACTGGGAGGGAGAAATGGATCAATATTTGAATGGTATGAGATGACCGAGGAGAGAAAGTATAAGTTTGCCAAACTGAGGTTAGTCCGCCAGGCTAGGTTATACTGGAGAATATCGGGCGAATGCTTAGGCAAAGAGGAGACATGCCCATAACCACTTGGAGAGCTATGAAAATCAAGCTTAGGGAAAAGTATGTCCCTATGTCCTATCACCAAAGACTATTAGATCAGTGGCAAAGATTATACCAGGGCAATAAGACTGTGTCTGAATATATTACCAAGTTTGATGAGTTTGCGATGAGGTGTAACATTGATGAATCAGAAGCTGTAACATTGTCTAGGTTTAGAGCCGGTTTGCGTGAAGAAATTCAAAGGAATTATTTCTAAGAGAAATCACTGACCTAGACCAAGCCTATCAAATAGCCAGAGATTGTGAAAGGTTTCAAAGGGGACCGATAGTCAGAAGACCCGAACTAAGTAAGATTAGCACCCCTACTCAGAAACCAGGGTTCAACCAAATGCGACCAAATCACCCCACTCCTACTATCCCATCCGGTCAAACGAGTGACAAGGGTAAGGCCCCTGTAGTTCAAAAGAGTAACAACCCGAATGTCCATTGTTTTAAATGTAACAGGAAGGGACACTATGCCAACCAATGCCCTGCCCGTTCTCTACACATAGGAGAACTAGCTGAAGAGGACCCTGAAGATACTAAAGAGTTTGAAAAAGAGGTATATGAGGCTGAATCCAATCTGATCAATGAATATGATGAGAGGAAGAAGAGATTGATTATGATGAGACTTTGGGTGTTGTTAGAATTTTGACCCAAACAAAGGAAAAGGAGGATTGGAGAAGAACTAATATACTCCAAACATTTGTTAAGATAGGGGAGAAGGTTTATAAAATCATTATAGACAATGGGAGTTGTGTGAATGCTATTTCCACTAAAGCCATTAAGAATTTAAGCTTGACCCCTGTTCCCCATCCCAATCCATACAAAGTTTCTTGGATAGATTCAACATCCATTCCCATTAAATCCAATGTCAAGTTCCCATTCAAATCCAATCCTATCATGAACAAGTCTGGTGCGATGTACTACCCATGGGGTAAGTAGCATCATTTTGGGTAGACCTTGGCTGTATGACCATGATGCAACTTTATATGGTCAATCCAATTCTTGTACTTTCAACCATCTTGGAAAAAGCTTATCATTAACTCGACCCCACCTAAGGACAATATCAAGAAAGGGTCTAGTGATTTGAAAGAGAAGAAACAAGATCTGAATTTGATTAGTGTCAAAGAAATAGAGAAAGAAATCAATAAAGGATCACCTATGTGGATTTTGGCACTTAAAGAAAGTCGAGAAGAAGATCCTAAGGAACCACCTCAAGAAGTCACAAAGATCTTAGAAGACTTTAAGGATGTATTCCCAGAAGACCTACCCAATCACCTGCCCCACTTAGGGATATTCAGCATACAATTGATCTAGTCCCAGGAGCACCTTGCCTAACCTACCTCACTATAGGATGAATCCTACTGAGCATGCTGAGCTACAAAGACAAGTTGGAGATCTCCTCAAAAGGGTTTATTAGGGAGAGTTTAAGTCCTTGTGCAGTACCTGCCCTACTGATCCCTAAAAAGGATGGCACTTGAAAAATATGCACCGATAGTCATGCCATCAACAAAATCATGGTCAAGTATCGATTTCCTATCCCTCGCCTTGATGATATGCTTGATATGATGATCGGAGCCACTATTTTTTTCAAGATTGATCTTAAGAGTGGTTATCATCAGGTTAGGATCAAACCTGGAGATGAGTGGAAAACTGCATTCAAAACTAAGGATGGTCTTTATGAATGGTTGGTTATGCCCTTTGGTCTATCAAATGCCCCTAGTACATTTATGAGAATCATGACTCAAGTTTTGAGACCTTTCATGGAAAAATTTGTTGTGGTATATTTTGATGACATTCTCATCTATAGTAAGACTAGAGAAGACCATTTAGATCACCTTAGACAAGTCTGTTACACCCTTAGAAAGGAAAATCTGCCAATCTGAAGAAGTGAATTCATGACTAATAGAGTGACCTTTCTAGGGTACATTGTTACTACTGATGTGTTTCTGCTCATCCCAAGAAAATTAAGTCCATAGTCGAGTGGCCCGAACCCAAGAATATACATGACGTTCGTAGCTTCCACGGTCTTGCCACCTTCTATAGGAGATTCATCCGAGGGTTTAGCACCATTGTTACTTTAATCACGGATTGTCTTAAGAAAGGAAATTTTGAATGGACCAAACAAGCCAATAAAGCCTTCCTTGAGATTAAAAGAAGAATGACACAAGCACCAATCTTACGGTTACCTAACTTCTTTAAAGTTTTCGAGGTTGCTTGTGATGCCTTCGGGATTGGAATTGGTGGAGTTTTAAGTCAGGAGAACCACTCGGTAGTTTTTTTTAGTGAGAAACTGAAAGGAGCAAAGTTGAGATATTCCACCTATGACAAGGAGTTATATGCGGTAGTTCAGGCTTTGAAATATTGGAGACATTACTTGTTACCGTAGGAGTTTGTTCTATTTTTCGATCACGAAGCCCTCCGATTCCTTAGCTCCCAAAAGAAGTTAAACCCTAGGCACAAAAATGGGTAGAGTACATCCAAGCTTACACCTTTGTTCTAAAACACCGTGCCGGTTTTGACAATAAGGTTGCCGATGCTTTAAGTCGATGTTTTATGCTCTTGATGTCTGTAAGTACTGAAGTCACAAGATTTGATAAGTTGAAGGAAGAATATAAAAGTTGCTCTGACTTTAGTGAGATTTTTGAATCTGTCAGTCTAAGGCCATCTAGAGAATATAAAGACTTTATTCTTCATGATGGGTTCCTTTTTAAAGAAGATAAGTTGTGTATTCCCCGAACCTCAATTAGGGAATTCTTGATTTGGGAGATCCATGCTGGAGGTTTAGCGGGCCATTTCATTTCAGGAGGAATAAAACTATTCTAGTTTGGAGGAGCAATTCTTTTGGCCTAGCTTGAAACGAAATGTTGCCCAAGTTATAGCCCAGTGTAGGACATGTGCCGTTGCTAAAATGCAGAAACAAAATACTGGACTATACACCCCTTTACCTGTCCCCGATCAACTTTGGCAAGATATCTGTATGGACTTTGTGTTGGGACTACCAAAGACCTTAAGGAGACACGATTCCATCTTTGTGGTAGTCGATAGATTTTCTAAAATGGCACATTTTCTGCCTTGTTCCCAGACCTTCGATGCAACAAAATTGGCCAAGTTATTTCTGGATGAAATGGTTAGGCTACATGGGTTACCTAAATCCATCGTGTTTGATAGGGATGTTAAATTCACCAGTTAATTTTGGAAAACCCTATGGCACTTGTTAGGAACCAAGTTAAACTTTTCACCACTTATCACCCCCAAACTGATGGACAAACAGAAGTTATAAATAGAAGTTGGAAATATGTTGAGATATCTAGTGGGAAAACATACTAAAATTGGGACCTTTTACTGCCATATATAGAGTTTGCCTATAATAGCTTAGTTAACAGATCCACTGAAAAAAGTTCTTTTGAGATTATTCATGGGTACAAACCAAGAAAGCCAATCGATCTCATTCCATTGCCCATGCATGTACGAACATTAGAGTATGCTAAGTCATATGCACAACACATTAGGGATTTACACAATGAAATTAACAAAAAATCCATATGAGCAATGATAGTAACAAGCATATGGCTGATTCCCATAGAAGAGCCAAAGAATTTCATGTAGGAGACTTTGTCATGATAAGGCTCAGACCTGAACAGTTTCCAAAGGAAACTATGAAGAAACTACATGCCCGTGGTGTAGGTCCTTTCAAAATAATAAAAAGAATTGGACCTAATGCTTATGTATTGGACCTACCATCTGACTTTGGTATTAGTTCCACCTTTAATATTTCAGATCTGGTAGGATAAGGAACCAACAGAGACTCCCAGTGAGTTTTTAGGACCTGATCTATCCTTTGAGAGTGAACCAATCCCAGAGTGTCCACTAGCCATAAAGCGAGAAAGAATTGAGCGAATATTAGATGACAAGATTGTCACTATCCGAAATAAAGACTATCAACGCTACTTGGTCCATTGGCAAGATAGACCTGATTCTGAAGATTCATGGATCACTCAAGAAGAACTGCAAAGGATCAATCCAGATCTGCTTGAATATTACCAAAGCCAAAATGATCCATACTCATCAGGGCCGAGGTTTTTTTCACCTAGGGAGGATTGATGGGGACATTAATAAGAAGAAAAGGTTGCAGACTGACACTCTTTGGTTTTGTAGTTAGTCCACTTTCCACGGGTTCCACTTACTTGAGCCAATTCATAAAAAAAGAGTTTCAATTTTTTAAGTGGCAACTCATACTTCAAAATTTCAAGTGTCAACTCATACCAAAGTATCAACGCCTGCCAAGTTTCAAAGTGTCGACACTTCCTGCCCTTGAGCCGACACTGCTTTCAAGCCATCAAGTTTTCTCTATGTTTACTTGGAAGTCAAATCTTGGAGGACACATGGAGGTATCTGGTGATGACACATAGAAAACCAAGGAGGTGCCACATGGAAGCTTGTGCAATTGAATTTGATAGGAATTGTAATTAGTTAGCTACATCATAATTAATCCTTGGATTAGTTATGCTTTTTTGTAATTAGTTATGATCTCTTTTGGCTAAAATTTTTGGAAGTATTTTGGCCTATAAATAGGGCCAAGCTTTTCCTCTTGTGAGAAAGAAGAAAGTTGAAGAAATAAAATCAAGTTTATTTGGGTTTTTGCAAAGTTCCTTGTTTCTCTTTGAGTATGGAGAGAGTGAGATGCCCTTGGTTTCAGTTGAGGCTCTTGTTTCCCTAGTCTTAGAGCTAGGTCACTCCTTGAGGAAGAGGGTGAGAGGCCCAATTTACTACTCTAATTCATTCTGCCAAGGTTCCATAAGAGTTTCAGGAAGAAGGACAAGTGCTACCCAAGTTTCAGCAATTTTTTTCAAACCCTTTCTTTCCTTGTTTAACTTTTTTTTCTTTCCTTCAATTCCTTTACCTCCACGGCCTTCTGATCATTTGCAGGTTCTCTTGAGGATTTTGGAGTTGAGGATGATGGTTTCACATCAAGGAGCAAGTGTTAAGGTGAGTTCTTAAGTAAGGAGTGTAGATCTTGTCAACCAACCCTCAATTCTTTGAGTGTTGAGAGCATCCCTTCCACTCCAAGCTCTTACTTCATTGTTGGAAAGAAAAATCCTCTTGATCCTTTAGATCTGAGGTCTTTAAAGGTGGCTTGACCTAATTTGAAGGTTTCCATACCTTTAGTCCTATTTTATTTTTATTTCTTTGAAAAAAGCTTGCCCATGGGTGTTTAGATTTCTGCTTCTGGCTTGATGTTCTTCATCCCTTCCATGCATGAATTTAGCCATAGCTTGGGTTCAAATGCTCATTAAAGGTGGTTAATCACTTAGAACATATCATCATCCCCTCATTCCATCATTTTTTTTTCTTTCCATCCCCCATCACCGGGCATGTCAAACCATGAGTGCAGTATTACTTAGATCATGTTGGCATGTTTGGCATATATCATATAGGCCAGATTCGACTAGATGTTGGCCTTATTTCTGTGCTTGTTGAGAGATGGCGGCAAGAGACCCACACATTTTATCTTTCTTTTGGCGATGCGACCATTACACTACAAGATGCCAGTATTTTGAGTGGCCTCTGATTGATGGATCCGCGATTACTGGGTTAGATCCACGCTATACTATCCAGTAGTGGCAGGTTATATTTGGGAGGTTATTTGGTGTTGAACCTCATGTCGACACATTTTCGAAAGGCCGCTTTTGTTTAGGATTCTTCGATCAATTCTATCACGACCTTCACTTAGACAAAGATGCGGATGATGAGGTTGTCCAACAGTTCATGAGGGAACAACTTCTTCGAATCATTGGTGGAGTGATTCTTCTGGATATCTCTGGTAATTTAGTGAAGTTAATGTACGTACCATTTCTGAAAGACTTGGAGGCATTTGCTGCTCTTAGTTGGGGATCGGCTACACTTGCTAGTTTATATAGAGCACTATATCATGGAACGAGCCCTACCTAGTGGCACTTTCTGAATGCGCCGATTGGAGTGGCGCTTTCAACTCAGAAACTTTTGGCACCCCCATTGCCACTCTTTTTATTGAAAGAGGAGGAAAATTTTAGGCATGAAATTATTGAAAGAGGGGGCAGTGCAGGCAGTTGAAATGGACATGAAAGAAAGGTGCAACATCATGTTCTCAATTATAGGCATAACATATCCATTGATAGTGTCAAAGAAATCTCAAATAATTAAGTAAATCAGAAGGAGCTGTATCATATACTAGCACTAAGTAGGCTACTGATAGTGACAAGAAGGCTACCAGCCTAAACATAACCGTAGGATTGGCTGCATGTGATACATTTCTGAAAGGTGCAGAGTGATGTATCAATTCCTGAAACAATACACATGCCTGCAGGAATGCTATTCAATGGAAATGATGCTGCTTTCTATTTCATAATAATTGCATCAATACAACTGTCTCAATCAAAGTATATGAACTAATGATGCTGTCATTAACATTAAAGGACTCGATAAAATCATGAAATGAATAACACAAAATCTTTACACCGTATTTGAACATGTCCTGAGATGACATCATATATATATATATATATATATATATATATATATATATATATATATATATATATATAATCCATTAACGGGAAGAAAATCAAGTTACTCTTCTAAAGAAAATGCATCATCAGCACCCCAATTTACTTAAGAGTACATAAATTTATGATTTTGAAGGTTCAGCAGTTACATTAGGACAATGACGTCTAGAATGACCCGTTTGCCTACAAATAGAACATCGACATGTTCTTCTAGGCTAAACCTCATACATTTCATTAGGGATCTGGGTTAACTTTGGCTTTCCTTTTTTATTCGACCTAAGACGATCCCGCTCAGGTATGCACGTGAATGGCATCTCCATCCAATAGTCTTCGTGTGATACCAGGTTAAACTCCCCACCCCAAGCAGTAATGTAGGAGCCAATACTATATAGTTCGTCAACAAGAGGCGTTGAGTCCATGCCAATCTCCTGGCACACTGCTAAGACATGTGTACAAGGATATTTATATATTGTCCACTTTTTACATGAACAAATTGTTAGTGTTTGCCATAGATCCAATCGGATTGGATGCTATATATATATTCTATGAATACAAATCAAATAAAAATGGTTTCTTTATCTATCTAGATGTTTTTATTATATATTTGATATATTTGTCTGTGAGATAAAGTTCAAAACAATGTGAACTATGCATATAAAATTTATAATAGAGATTACAAATTGTGAGATCCAAATTGCATGTTATGGTTCGAATCTTTAAATTTTTTTAGTCGATGTGTAGATGGGACTGGACACCATCGAACACCGTGAGACTGAAACACATTGCATATCCTTACCTTTGGAGTGAGCAGCTGATTTTAAAAGCTGAAGTATGAAGATACTTGGATAGGTGTGTGGATGCTCGTTATTGTAACGATGCATTGGATGATCCGTACAAAGATCCCATATGGATATTCTATATAGTGTTGATGGTTGATCTCTAATGATGGTGGTGTGAGTGATCCTTTGACTTGAGATTTTCATTGCATCTCATGTGTGAAATGTCATGCTTTGACGATATCCAAACATCGCTCTTGCCATGGGTGGCAAAATGGTGTCAGTTGGGTATGACATAAAGTACAAAAAGGTAGTGTTTGATCAAGACATGATTCGTCTCCCTTGATAGAAAGGGTTATATCCCACGGCCACTTGATGGATTAAATTGACTGTTAAATCCTTGCAAGGTTGAGTTGGAATTCGAAATGGTTTCGAAGTTCTAATTCATATGAGTTAATTTTTCTGAGATCAAGTAAACAAAGATCAATTACAGGGTTGACACAATCTATACCACTGATTGATCTGGGATATGTGACGAAGGGATTGAATCATACGGTAACCATTCATGGACAGGTGTTGTTGATGGTCAAGTCAACAAAACCCTTAGCACTTGGGTGGTCATGATGCTTTGCTAGAGGCCTCTCATGATCTATAATTATGTTGTTGATTTGGACAAAGAGTTGTTCAATCATTCCTAGGGTCAGTGATTAGGACATGATTATTACCAACATGTTAAAGGGCTCAATGGGTCACACGCATTAAGGAGAATTTTAGATGAATTAAAATATGAATTAAATAAGATTTAATTCAGATAAGAACTAATTAGATAATTGGGTAAGACCCAATTTAAAGAAAATAAAATAATAATGGATATGATCCATCATAGAGGAAGGAATTTTAGGGAGAGATAATTTGCATATGATGAACAAATAATTGGATACCCAAATTTGGCTTGTTTCATGTGATAGATGGCTCTAATTATTCGGGTATAGATGACAAATCTCAGCCATGTAGAGATGGATTCATGCCCATGCGATGGGGCATGATGAATCTCTATGGTTCGATGGTGAACACGTACAGATTGGGGCATATAGTTATGAGACAACTATTTCTAATTTCAAGGGCTGAGATTTTGACACATGTAAGATGGATAGAGTCTCTTCCTCTTCCTTGGATTAACATTACCATGAGAAAGGGGTCTCTTCCTTTTTCCTTGGATTAACGTTGCCATAGAAAAGGGAGTTTCTTCCTCTCCCTTGATTAACGTTGCCATGAGGAAAGGGGCCTCTTCCTCTCTTTTGGAACGTCTATATAAATGTGTTTTCTTATCTTCCTCCTCCAGCATGATAGAAAAAGATTAGATCTTTATACCTACGGGGAGATCTTCTAGTTTAAAATTCAAGAAGGTGATTCAAGAGGCGCTAGCACCCCTCTCTCCCTAAGTGTCATCTTCGTACCTTGAAGGTCTTCATTTACTCGTCTCCGCGTAGATCATTGTTAGAGGCCGGATGCGTGGATGGCTAGTGACAGAGGATTCATCAGCTTCATCCTTTTTTATATCGATAAAGGACTCAGATATTTATAAATCTAATGTTTTAGATTTTATTTTTAATTTAATGAATCTATTCCTAAGGATTCTAGGCGTCTAGGAATTTTGTATTTTATTTTCAATGTGTTTTCATGAATTTAATTCATGTATTGCATACATAATTCCGAACAAGTGATATCAGAGCCTCCTTAGGATACAAATTTATTAATCTGATAAGATACTTGAGTCAATCTAATTGATAATATGAATTTTTATCATTCCTCTTATAAAGATTAAAATCCTGAATTTTTTATATATATTGATAATAAATCTAAAATAAAATAAAATATTTATTATTTAATGATAAACAATATTATTTAGATTTATGCATGTTCATTATAATGTTAAAATTAAGTACTTTGATATGTGATATTAGAGATAAAGATTTATTATATGATAATAAATAATAATCAATTTAGATTTAATCATATCTGTATCATGTTAAAATAGTAATTATTATTTATGCATGATAGAATCCTAGAAATCATGATTAGGATTTAATTTCAACATGATTATTGATATGATTAAGATCTGATATTCATATGATAATAAACCGTAAATGTAGAAAACTTATTTTGGATATTTAGATCATGATAAGATTGTGATTAAATGTAATCATATAAAATTTAAAATTTTAATCCAAAATCTTATCATGACATGAATCTGTTAGGGTTTGTTAGAGACATTAGGATTTACATGGGATGTGAAACCGATATGTCATAACATGTAATTAAATGATAAAAAAAATTTAAATTTTAAATTTTAAATTTTTGAAATTTGAATTAAGAATTCTTATCATAATACCCTAACATGATCACTATCTTAACTTATTATAAAATGTAATAGATGATAAAGATTTAGAAAACTTAGATTTAACCACATCATTGCTTGATCCTATGATCCCAAAATTGGTCTAACCAATTAGGCTCACCTACATTGGTGTCTAAAAAAAGTGTGATCATGGTTTTTAATTGATCCATTCGCTGCCTAAAAAAACCCATTCAATGGGATCGAAAGGAATGCTAAATAGGACCCCATTGATTAGCTAATCTAGCCATTGTTTAGAAAAACTCTTAATTGATTAGATCAATAAGGTTAATCAGGATAGGAGCAATTGATTTGGTCACAAGATTAGGGTTTGTAAATTAGATAGTGGTCAGGGATCCTAATTTGATTAGGAATCCCAATCATAAGATTTGATCTTATGATATTTTTTTTTAAAGGTTAATAAAGATTGAACTAAAATCTACATTTAGGATATGTAACCTAGCATAGTACAAATGTTGTATATGTATGATGGAACCTATATGCGCTAAAACCCTCCATGAATATTAAGTTATTAGCCTTCCATTATTCACATGATACAAAATCATTAGGTCATGAGATTTGTCATGCCAAAGCCAAGGTCGAGTGTACTTATGAGGAGTTGATTATGGAATAGTGGGTTGACTTAACTGGATTAGCTGGCATAATTTGCCAAAGTTAGGGTTGCTTAGAAATAGGGTTTAACCCTTATTCTATCCACGCACTAGCGTAAGGCATAGATAAAAAGAAGAGGTAGTTAGGGCGATTTTTCTAATAAACTTTTTTTTAATTAATTTTTATTTATATTGGATATTCATTGCAGAAAATAAAATATTCATTGCTGAATATATTATTTTTATTAATTTTTTTAAAAAAATAACTTTTGCAATGAATTAAAATTTGTTGCTAATGATCGGAGTTTTAACAATAAATTTATTCATAGCAGAAATAGTAATTCGTTGCTGAAAGTTTTTGGTGCCAATAATTTTCCCGCAAAAATGAATATTATGTGGTGCTAAAACAATCAGCAATGAATATTTTTAATCACCACGAAAACTATTCATTACAGAAAGTCCTTCCTAATTAATTACGAATTTTCAACAACGAATATTTGTATTCATTGGAAATATCCACTTTCATCAATGAATTTTAAAATTCATTACAAAAAAATTCATTGTTGAAAGGCAAAAATCTTGTAGTGTTAGTCCAATTTAGAGGCAAACTTTAGGGTGATCACATATGGATATAATTGACAAGGCAATGTCCCCTAAATGATTTAGGAGTCACATTAGATGTGATTAATGATAATCTATCAAATTTGGCTTATCGAGATTTGTTGTGCCAAAGTCAAGGTCAAGGTAATTCGAATAAGGATCCTAGCCCACTAAGAAAATTGAATGCCAATTTCTCCAGATTAAAAGAGAGGGCTATTAACCTTGATAAAATAGTGAAAGAAACCAACTTAATTAAAAATCTTAAAATTACCATATTAAGTCGGTGATTAGTATTCATAGCAATTGACTCGTTCTAATTTTATGTAGGTTATCAGAGAAACGATGTATATAAACATCAACCTTAGGAATATTTTAGAATCCAACAAATTGACTGGACTCAACTTTCCTGATTGGCTATGGAAGGTAAGGATCGTTCTTCGATCTAAAAAAATTCTTTTTGTTCTTGATGAGGTTGCACCGGAGGTCCCACCAGAGGATGCTTCGACTGAGGTGGCATACAACCGGTATAAAGATACTTAGAAATGGCCACATGTTTGATGTTGGCCTCGATGTCACCTGATCTTCAGAAACAATATAAGCATATGAATGCTCAGGAGATTTTGATGCACCTGCAAGAGTTGTTTGGTGTACAGTTTTTCTATGAGAGGTTTTTAGACCTCTAAAGAGTTGTCTCAGTGCAAAATGACTGAGGATTCATCAGTGGGTACTCACGTGCTGAACATGATCAATTTGATTGAGATGTTGGCACGATTGGGTTTTGTGATGGATCATGAAATGGGAGTTGACTTGGTTCTACAGTCACTACCTCCCAACTATTCGTAGTTTGTTCTTAATTTCAACATGAACAAGCTAGAGTTATCTCTACCTGATCTCGCGAATATGTTGACGAATGCTGAGTCCAACATTAAGAAAGAAAAGGGGCAGGTTATGGTCATGGAGTCCTCTGGCGCTCGTAAGAAGCGGCCAAAAAGAATAAGGTCCAAAAGGCCAAGGCGACTAAACCAAATAGGGGCATTAAGAAAAATAAATTAGCCAAGGGGAAGTAATATTTCTGTGGCAAGGACAGGTACTGAAAGCGAAATTGCAGGGCTTATCTGGCTAGCCTAAAAGAAAAGAAGTATACAGATGCTTCTATATCAGGTATATTTATGATTGAGATGTTTTCTTCTGTTACTTTTTATTCCACTTGGGTATTGGATACCGGTTGTGGATCTCATATTTGTATTAATATGCAGATTATAAAAAGCAGTAGAAAGCTGAAGAAAGATGAAGTGATCCTGCACATGAAAAATGGAGCAAAGGTTGCTACTTTAGCCGTAGGATTTTGTTCTTTATCTTTGTCCACTGGGCTTGTAATGGAGCTTAATAATTGTTACTATGTTCCAAACATAACAAAGAATATTATTTTCATTTCATGCCTTGTAAATGATGGATATACATTTGAAATTTAAAATAAAGGAGTTTCAAATTTTAAAAAATGAAATGTTCTTTGGTTCTGTTGAAATATTCAATGGGATTTATGTTTTGAATTTATAAAGCCCTGTTTTCAATATAGAAACTAAAAAATTTAATTAAATAATTCTAAGAACTTGTACCTATGGCACTGTCATTTAGGCCATGTAAATGAAACGTGTTTAACCAAGTTACATAAGGATGGCTACTTGGGCTCATTCGATTGGAAATTGTTTGAGGAATGTGAGTCGTGCTTACATGGCAAAATGACTAAGTCACCTTTTACTAAAAAGGGTGAGCCAGCAACTGAATGTTTAGGACTAGTACATTCTGATGTATGTGGTCCTATCAATATTCAGGCAATAGAAGATTTTTCTTACTTCATCATATTCATAGATGACCATAGTAGGCATGGTTACGTATATCTGATGAAGCATAAATCTAAAGCCTTTAAAAAGTTCAAAAAAATTTAGATCCGAGGTAGAAAAACAAAGTGGAAAAAGTATTAAGATACTTCGATCAGATCGAGGTGGGGAATACTTAAGCTATATGTTCTTAGAATATTTGAAGGAGAATGAAATTTTCTCTCAGTGGACTCCTCCTAGTATGCCACAGCATAATAATATATCAAAAAGGAGGAATCGTACATTATTAGATATGGTGCGATCAATGATGAGCCTTGCAAATCTTTCAAAAATGTTTTGGGATTATGCACTACACACAGCCGAATACACTCTAAATCGAGTTCCATCTAAGTCGGTCAGTTCCACTCCTTATGAGATATGGTGTGGAAATAAACCATCATCTCTTAATCATCTAAGGATTTGGGGTTGCTACACCTATGTAAAGCGTAATGAGTCGGAAAAGCTTGAAGTTAGATTTGACAAGTGTTATTTTATGGGGTATCCTAAAGAAACAAAATGATACTATTTCTACCACCCAATCAAGCAAAAGGTTTTTGTCTCAAGGTATGCCATATTCCTAGAGAATAAGATTTTTCTAAGAAAGGGCAGTAGAAGAAATATTGAGCTTAGTGAAACTCAAGAATCACAAATTGACACAGACCGATTAAATGACATGGAGCAAATGCCAAATGCAGTGGGAGTTGAGCAGGAGACTCAACTCACATTCAGGCAACATTTGCGTAAGCCTCTATCAGAAATGATGGAGCAATAGGTAGCTTCAAGTACACATCAGCTACGTAAGTCTAGTAGAACACATCATATTTCTGGGAGATATAGATTTTTATAGAAGATGATGAGCCTACTAACTACGAGGAATCAATATGTGATATTGACTCCAAGAGATGGCTTAAAGTCATGAAGTCTGAAATGGACTCCATGTACGATAACCAGGTATGGACCTTGGTTGATCCACCTGAAGGAGTAAAACCCATTGGGTGCAAATGGGTCTTCAAGAAAAAGACCAACATGGATAGTAATGTGATTACCTATAAGGCGAGGCTAGTCATAAAAGGTTATAAGCAAAGGCAAGGTATTGACTTTGATGAAACCTTTTCCCCTGTAGCCATGCTTAAGTCCATAAGGATTTTGCTTGCGATTGCAGCCTATTACGATTATGAGATAAGGCAAATGGATGTTAAGACCGCCTTCCTAAATGGTGATTTAGTGGAGGATGTGTATATGTCACAACCTGAGGGTTTTGAGTCCATTGATTCTCAAAAAGTATGCAAGCTGCAAAGGTCCATTTATGGACTTAAGCAAGCCTTTAAAAGTTGGAACATCCATTTTGATGAAACAATCAAAGAATTTGATTTCATCAAAAATAAGGATAATCCATGTGTGTACAAGAAGGTTAGTGGGAGTGTTATTATTTTCTTGATATTATATGTAGATGATATATTATTGATAGGAAACAATGTATCTTTGGTGCAAGAAGTGAAGGATTGGTTGTCCAGCAAGTTCTCCATAAAATATTTGGGAGAAGTAGCCTACAAACTGGGTATTAAGATCTATAGAGATAGATTTAGGATGTTGCTTGGATTGTCCCAATCGACGTACATAGATAAAGTGCTAAAATGATTTAGCATGGAGAAATCCAAGAAGAGATTCCTGCCGGTATCTCATGGGGTGCATCTCTCCAAGGACATGAGCCCTATGACCCAAGAGGAGAGAGAGCATATGAATAGGATTCCATATACCTCAGCAATTGGATCCATCATGTATGCGATGCTATGTATGAGACTTGATGTTTCTTATGCTTTAAGTATCACTAGTAGATACCAGGCAAAACCTGGTGAGAAACATTGGATGGCTATCAAGAATATCCTTAAGTACTTATGAAGGACTAAGGATATGTTCTTGGTTTATGGAGGACCCGAACTTATAGTTCAGGGTTATACGAATTCTAGTTTTTAGTCTGATAAAGATGATTGTAAGTCTTAATCAGGCTATATATTTACACTCAATGATGGTGCAGTTAGCTGGAAGAGTTCCAAGCAGAAAATGACTACTGACTCTACGAAAGAAGCTGAGTACATTACAGCATCAGATGCAGCCAAAGAAGCGGTTTGGATCAAGAAGTTCATCACTGAACTTGGTGTGGTTTTAGGCATTGCTAATCCAATACACTTGTATTGTGACAACAATGAAGCTATTGCACAAGCTAAGGAGCCAAGGTCTTATCAGAGGTCCAAACATGTACTCAGGAGATACCATGTAATTAGAGAAATTATTGATAGAAATGAAGTAAAAATAGAATGAGTCCCCACTGAGGATAATGTAGCTAATCCGCTCACTAAAGGCCTACCATAGCAGAAGCATGATTATCATGTTAAGTCACTTGGTATTAAATACATGGGTGATTGGCTCTAGTGCAAGTGGAAGATTGTTAGTGTATGCCCTAGATCCAATCGGATTGGATGCTATATACATTCTATAAATACAAATTAAATAAAAATAATTTCTTTATCTATCCAGATGTCTTATTATATATTTGATATATTTGTCTGTGAGATAAAGTTCAAAAGAATGTGAACCACGCATATGGAATTTGTAATAGAGATTACAAATTCTAAGATCCAAATTGCACGTTCTGGTTCAATTCTTTAAATTTTCCTAGTCGATGTGTAGATGGGACTGGACACTATTGAACACCATGAGACTGGCACACATTGCATATCCTCACCCTTAGGTGAGCAGTTGATTTCACAAGCTGAAGTATGAAGATACTTGGATAGGTATATGGATGCTCGTTATTATAACGATGCATTGGATGACCCGTACATAGATCCCATATGGATATTCTATATAGTATCGATGGTTGATCTCTAATGACAGTGGTGTGAGTGATCCTTTGACTTGGGATCTTCATTGCATCTCATGTGTGGAATGTTATGCTTTGACGACATCCAAACGTTGCTCTAGCCATGGATGGCAAATATGGTGTCAGTTGGATATGACATGAAGCACATGAAGGTGTTGTTTGATCAAGACAGGATTCGTCTTCCTTGATAGAAAGGGTTATATCCTATGGCCACTTGATGGATTAAATTGACTGTTAAATTCTTGCAAGGTTGAGTTGGAATTTGAAATGGTTTTGAAGTTCTAATTTATATGAGTCAATTTTCTTGAGATCAAGTAAACAAAGATCAATTACAGGGCTGACACAATCCATACCACTGATTGATCTAGGATATGTGACGAAGGGATTGAATCATACGATAACCATTCATGGATAGGTATTGTTGATGGTTACATCAACAAAACTCTTAGCACTTGGGTGGTCATGATGTTTTGCTAGAGGCTTCTCATAATCTATAATCATGTTGTTGATTTGGACAAAGAGTTGTCCAATCATTTCTAGGGTCAGTGATTAGGTTATGATTATTACCAACATGTTAAAGGGCCTAATGGGTTACACGCATTTAAAAAGAATTTTGAATGAATTAAAATAGAAATTAAAATAAAAATTAAAATAGATTTAATTTAGATAAGATGACTAGTTAGATAATTGGGTAAGACCCAATTTAAAGGAGATAAAATAATAATGGATATGATCCATCATAGAGGAAGGAATTTTAGGGAGAGATAATTTGCATATGATGAACAAATAATTGGATACCCAAATTTGGCTTGTTCCATGTGATGGACGGCTCTAATTATTCGGGTATAGATAGCAAATCTCAGCCACGTGGAGATGGATTCATGCCCATGCGATGGGGCATGGTTCGATGGTGAATATGTATAGATTAGGGCATATAGCTATGAGACAACTAATTCCTAATTTCAAGGGTTGAGATTTTAATACATGAATGATGGATGAAGTCTCTTCCTCTTTCTTGGATTAACGTTACCATGAGAAAAGGGGTCTCTTTATTTTCCCTTGGATTAACGTAGAAAGGGGAGTCTCTTCCTCTCCCTTGGATTAAGGTTGCCATAAGGAAAGGGTCTCTTCCTCTTCCTTGGAACGTCTCTTTCTTCCCTCTCTCTATAAATATGTTTCCTTCTCTTCCTCCTCCAACATGGTAGAAAAAGATTAGATCTTTAGACTTACGAGAAGATCTTATGGTTTAAAAAGGTGCTAGCACCCCTCTCTCCCTAAGTATCATCTTCATACCTTGAATGTCTTCATCCACTCTTCTCCGCGTGGATCACCATTAGAGGCCAGAGGATTCATCGGCTTCATCCTTTTCTACATTGATAAAGGACTCAGTTATTTATAAATCTAATATTTTAGATTTTATTTTTAATTTAATGAATCTATTTCTAAGGATCCTAGGCATCTAAGAATTTTGTATTTTATTTTTGCTGCATTTCATGAATTTGATTCATGTCTTGCATACATAATTCCCAACACAAATACGGTCACTGAGTGATACATTCTAAACGTTGCCACCACCCCTTAGAGCTTCACTGTACCTCTTTGTCACAACTTCATAAGTGGCTCTTTGCATGTTGTATCTGGTTACTCTGTGCTCATTAGCTTTGGCCTGACCTACAGCAACCTTAATCAAATATGAAGAGTGAAGAAGTTATTACAGTTCTCTTGTACATACCTAAAGGCTTCTGCGCATCTCGTATTGAAATATTTAACGAGATGATGAAATATCATTTGAGCACACGCCATAATTGGCACATTTCTAGCTCCCCTTAATACACTATTAAAAACCTCCGAGAGATTTGTTGTCAAAATACCATAGCGAAAGGCCCCATCATGTACCAATGTCCACTTCTCCGGCTCCAACTTCGATAGCCAAGTCCAAGCTTCTGCATTGACTCTTTTAATCCTTTCCATTAAAAGTTAAACTTCTGAAGCTGATGTTCACTCCCTACTTTTCATATTTCTCTTTTCAACTGAACATTTGAGAATCTCGAGTTAAAATTATTGCATACATGTCTCAAATAATACCGATGATAAGCTCTTAGTGGAGCCCATCCATTTTCATTATCAGCTATGGCACTTAGTATACCTGTTGATCAGAAATAAGATATCTTTCACAACATGCCTCCTAAGCCTCAGCAAAAACCAGCTCCAGCTAGCAGTACACTCTTCATCTACAATTGCATAGGCCAGTGAAAATATCATATTATCAGCATCAATGCTTATCGCAATGAGCATCTTTCCTCTATACTTTCTATAAAGATATGTTTTATCAATAGAAATCATCAGGCGATAATACCGAAACCCCTTAATGGATGGATGAAATATCCAGAATACATAATTTAGGACATGTACAGAAGAACTCGCTTCATTGTAGAAATCCCAACATACTACTGTTCCAGTTTGCTATCTACAGTGCAAGCATGTATTAGGAAGCTTTGCATATGGCGATTCTCATTCACTAAATATATCAATTACTGCCTTCTGCTTTCCATGCCATGCTTTGGAATATGACACCGTATAGTAAAATTATTCTGCAATAGTTGCTATAATAGATTCAATATTCATACTTGGATCTTTCTCCATAATATGTCGAATAGCATAGCTAATAACTCGAGAGCTAATATATTTGTTATCCTGAGTTAAATTACTGAATAAATAAGAGTGCAGCCCATCATACCTTGTAATCTCAAAAAATCCATGCTTCTTCAACTTTATAGCATGCAACCTTCATCAACAACTTTAGACAGTACCTGAAGAGGCACATTTCATAGACCAGTATTATTTCTTTGACTCCACCACATTATATGTGTGATGCTTCTTGATGTGATACATTTCACATGCTCTCTTTAGTTCATTTTTAGTATTAAACAATAATCCTTTAGCAAACTCAGTCATTGATGGATCCCAAAATTGAGAATTGAAGGGTAACTCTCTCGGAGTACTAACACATCCGCCATCATGCAAATTCAACTCATTATAAAATCCTGGTACTTATTCATATGCAAAGGCTTGATGATCATGTACCTGAGTTGGAATAGGTTCTAGATGACTGTATACAGGAATAAAACTAAAGCCAGTATCATAAACTATATCATCTCCATATGACTCTTCATCTTCATTTGGCTCTTCATCTGAGTCATCATGTTCAGGCCAATAGTCATCATCTGCACTCTTGTCTGATTCCATTTTCCGACTATCAGTGTTGAACTGATTGTTTACCATATCATCACTCTGCACTGCTGGTATCAATCCTTCAATCATTGAAAAATTCATTGAAGTCCTAACCTGTTCCTGTTGCTATGCTATAGGAGAACTGTCCTGAACATCATTTGTATGACCAACACTATATGGCTCTGGAATATCATCCTTGAAAACATATAGTTCAATATACCTATATTTTAAAATTTTCAAGGAAAATGTCAACATGTCCTCCACATCATCATCGTCCTTAATTAGATGAAGCACATATTTTTGATGCAATATTGGAGATATCCACATCAATCTGACAATATATCTTTGGACTGAAATTTTTAGAATAGTACGTATCCGATCAACCAACTCAGCAAAATGTGTTTTCGTGCTCAATTTTAAACATTTACATGGAGGTTGATTATAATGTATCCCTTCTTGGCCATGTTCAATTGATCCATCATAATAGAGAAAAACTCTTACAGTTTTCATCTAAAAAAAGGTGATCAAAATTTATCTCAAATCAGCTACAAACAAATAAAAATTTAAATATGCATATATTTTAGTAGCATTTACCATATAAGTAACAAATCCTGTTAGTAAAAGATAGTGACTTGTTATTTTTCTTTAGGCCTTTTCTAAATGATTGATAGTTGCATCTTGGCTACACATTGGGAGAACATGGAGCTGTACTAGATAAATCAAACCCACCTGACTTTCTCAAAGACATTTTCCTTCAGACATTTTCTAATTTACTTGCATTGAACATCCATGCACGAAGGAATCTTGTTTAGAATTCAAACCCACCAGTGTGCCATCCATCCTCTACCATATAAATGAGATGATCTAATGTCTAAGCTCTAAATATTTCTTCAAGATCATCTTACTGAACCCGTCCGGTTGATGATGGTGAAGATCGGCGATAGAGGATGTTGGCTCTAATTAGCAAAACTCGGTGGCTTGGGAAGGAGAAATGTGATCATCCAGCCGAAAGTGGTAAAAACCTCACTCTGTAAGAAACAGGAAGATCGCTCGGTAACTTGGGGGGGAAAAACTCACTCAGCTTGGGAGCAGACTGTAAGTCCAACGCTAGAAGTGGTAAAAAAATGAGAAAAGTGCCACTTCAAGTGGCGATTTTACTAGAAATAAGTGGCGATTTCTACTGTTGACCCACTTATTGATTTTGATAAATAACAAAAGCCATGAATATATTTCTTATGTTACTAATGAAATTAACAAGTGTTTCAGGAACTTAGAAAGGTTAAATTATTCAAAAGTTATATAAAAATCAGTTTGAATCAATTTTTAATGGAATATATTAAAGTTCAAAACTTGGAGCCGACACCCACGGTGTTTGGAGCCGACTTCAAAGCGTATCGAAATAGTTCAACATTTTTGGCACAGTTTAGAGCCGACACCTGGAAAGCTAGAGCCGACTCTAACCTGAGATATAGAGAATTATTTTTTGAGTCAGTTTTTGGAGCCAACACCTAGAAATTTAGAGTCGACACCTGAAATTTCGGAGCCGACACCTGAAAAGTTAGAGTCGACTCTAACCTGAGAACAGAGAGTGTATTTTTGGGACAATGTTAGAGTCGACACCCTTGGAACTTAGAGCCGACTTCAGATTGCGTCGAACCGACACCACAGTTTATCGGAGCCGACTCCCCGATGGACGTTTTGTTACTATTTTTGGAAACCTGACTTGGAGCCGACACCTTAAAAGTTGGAGCCGACTCCAACCTGAAATAATTTTTTAAATCTGTCAGAGCAGATTCCAATGGTAACATTTCTTCACCTAACCCCCAATGGATCTATTTCTTTGCATGAGGAAGTAATCCAAGTATATTTCAACGGCTATTTTTCACCTAATCTTGGATTAAGGAAGATTATAAAAAGGAGGTTCATCTGCTCAAAAATAGAGAATATAAAAATGAGAATGAAAAAAGAGAGAAAATCAAGAAGTTTTCAAAGAGAAAATTTTTTGTGTCAAAGCCTATTTGTTATTGAGAGATAGAAGAGAAATCCAAAAGTTTTTCAAGAGCATATTCAAAGGATTTCCTACATTTTGAAGAAGAAGAGCTAGAGCCCTAAATTTTAGACTTCTCTTCAACAAGCTTCGTTGAAGAATCTGAGTTCAAATCTTGTTAGCCCATTCAGAAGAGAAGAGGAAAAGTGGAAAAGAAGAAAAGCTCAACTTCAAATCGCTTCAAAACAGGCTTTTCTACTCTTATTTATTCATATTGTTTATTTGCTCATTTGAGGAGCTTCTAACCTGTTATAAACTTAAATTTGAATTATTTGTTTACTAATTCAATCAGGGGATTGAATTAGTTGAGGTGGTTGACCTCGAGGTAAGCTAAGAGTAGCTTACATTGGGTTGTGTGCTGGTGAACCCATGAAAACCAGCTGGGTTCATTGTGACCTCGGTGTAAAACAACAAGTTCGAGTTGTGATCTTGCAAAACAACTCAGCTGTAATCAGGGTGATTATAGTGTGGACCCAAGAGTTGCTTTGGAGTGGACGTAGGTGTGGCTAACATCGAACCACTATAAATATCTTGTGTTTGTCATGCTATTGCTCTCTCTCTCTATCTTCTTCTATATTGTGCTTGTCATCATTGCATCACTTCATTGTGCACATTTATCTTGTGAAATTGTTTTTAAGTGAAAATTTTAAATCAACCCAATTCACCCTCTCCTCTTGGGTTACCATCTGGGCCAACAATTGGTATCAGCGCTTGTGCTCATTTTGGCTTAATTTAACAATCAAGAGCTAAAGATCTAAATGGCAGCTCAAGCTGGATCATCTTTTTTTGAAGGTCAATCGACAAATCGACCACCTTTGTTTAGTGGCACAAATTATTTATATTGGAAAGCTAGAATGAGAATTTTTATTCAAGCTTTAGATTATGAATTATGGAGTGCCATTATTAATGGTCCTAGCACTACCACGCACATTGTAGACAGATCTATTGTTCCTAAGCCCGAAAGGGATTGAAATGAGAATGATAGGAAAATGGCTCAGCTTAATGCCAAGGCCATGAATGTCTTGTACTGTTCTTTGGATGCAAATGAATTCAATCGAATATCCACTTGCATTTCAGCCAAAGAAATATGGGATAGGTTGAAAGTTACTCATGAGGGTACTAACCAAGTTAAGGAATCCAAAATTAATATACTAGTGCACAAATATGAACTTTTCAGCATGGATCAAAATGAATCAATTACATGCATGTACACTAGATTTACTGATATTGTAAATGGATTGAAAAGTCTTGGTAAGACTTATTCTAACTTTGAATTAGTGTGAAAAATTCTTTGGTCTCTTCCAAGATCATGGGAAGCGAAAGTAACAGCAATCCAAGAAGCCAAAGACTTGAATGTTCTACCTTTGGAGGAGTTACTTGGATCCCTTATGACCCATGAGCTTACAATGAAACAACATCAAGAGGAAGAGGTGAAAAAGAAAAGGACTATAGCACTCAAAGCTACATAAAATGAAAAGAGTGGCAGTGAAGATGATGATGAAGATGATAAGACAGCTCTCCTTGCAAAGAAATTTAGAAAATTCATGCAAAGAAGGAGAACCTTCCACAAGAGAAAGTTGGAATAGCAATGGAAGGAGAAAGAGAAAAAAAGGATAAGGACAAGGAAAATGGTCCCTTAATATGTTATGAATGCAAGAAATCGAAACATTTTAGATCAGAATATCCTTAACTAAAGAAGGGATACAAGAAGAAGAAGAAAGCCTATGTTGCAACTTGGAGCGACAGTGAAGAGTCTTCATCCGAAGAAGAACAAAAAGAGGTTGTCAACATATGCTTCATGGCAAATGATGACAATGAGGTAAATTCTGAAACTCCTGATGATGATTTTACTTTTGATGAATTGTATAATGCTTTTAATGAATTAGTTAGTGATTTTAATATTTTGAAAACCAAAACAAAACTTTGAAAACAGAAAACTTAGATCTTCTCAAAATGAAAAATGAACTAGTTTTTGAAATTAACAAACTAAAATCTGAAAAGGATGATATATTGAAAGAAAAGAGTCAATTTCTAATGAAAATCTTAATTTGAAGAAAGAAGTTAATAAGTATAAGAATATTGTTAATAAATTTACAAATAGCTCAGAAAAACTTAATATACTTTGAATAACCAAAGAGTTATTTTGATAAAGCTGGTTTAGGATATAGATCACATATGAAACAAAAGTATGTCAACAATTTCTTTATAAGGAAACCAATTAAAAATGATTTTACTTGTTATCATTGTAACAAAAAGGGACATAAATCTTATGAATGTAAATTCAAAATGTCTCATAAGAATTTAAATCATAAAGGTAAAAAAATATGGGTTCCAAAAGGAATAATCTTTATTGCTACTAACCATGAAGGACCCAAGAAGGCTTGGGTACCTAAACATAAGATTTGATTATCTTGCAGGAGTGTCTTGCAGCCAAAGGATCAAAAAGAAAATGGTACCTTGATAGTGGCTGCTCAAGACACATGACGGGTGACAAGGAGCAATTCATCACCCTTGAAATCAAAAGAGGAAGAGTTGTAACTTTTGAAGATAATGGCAAAGGCCAATTATGGGCTTTGGTAAAATTCAAATCACTTCCTCCACTTTTATTGAAAATGTTTTATATGTAGATGGATTAAAACATAATTTGATTAGCATTAGCCAACTGTGTGATAAAGGTTTCAAAGTTTCTTTTGAAGCTTCTTAATTGATTTGGATAATTTGTCTACTAGTAATCATTGCTTAATTGCTGATAATGCTAAGGTAAATGAGATTGGATGGCTATGACATCGTAGACTAGGTCATGCAAGCACACACTTAATTTTAAAATTGATAGAATGGATTTAGTTAAAGGACTTCCAAAATTAGATTTTGAAAATAATAAAATTGTGATGCATGTCAATTTGGAAAATAAACTAGGAATTCTTTCAAATCTAAAAATATTGTTTCTACTACTAGGCCACTCGAGCTACTTCATATGGACCTTTTTGGACCTACTAGAACCACTAGTCTAGGAGGAAAGAAATATGGTCTTGTGATAGTAGATGATTATTCTAGATTCACTTGGGTATTATTTTTAGCTCACAAAGATGAGACTTTCCCTATATTTTTGAAATTCTTCAAGAAAGTCACAAATGAGAAAAACAACACATAGTGTCTCTTAGAAGTGATCATGGAACTGAATTTGAAAATTTTTGCATTGAAATGATATTCATCATAACTTCTCAGCACCTAGAACACCTCAACAAATTGGAGTTGTAGAAAAAAAAATAGAACTTTAGAAGATATGGCCCGTACCATGCTATGTGAAAGCAACTCCCAAAGTATTTTTGGGCGGAAGCTATAAACACGGCATATTACATCTTAAATAGAGCCTTAATTAGACTAATTCTTAAGAAAACTCCCTATGAATTATGGACATAATAGAAAACCCAACATTAGTTATTTTCATGCATTTGGTTGTCGATGTTTCATTCATAATAATGGTAAAGACAATCTTGGAAAGTTTGATGCAAAATCTGATGAAGGTATATTCTTAGGATATTCCATTTATAGCAAAGTTATAGAGTATTTAATAAGAAGTATTTAATTGTAGAAGAATCAATTCATGTAGTATTTGATGATTCTTTAGCATCAAGTTCTGAAAAGATAGATGATGAGGAAATACAAATTTGCTTGAAAGAGATATTGAAAAATTGAATATAGATGTATCTTCATATCATGAACCTGAGGCTAAGGATGATGATTCACCTAAGGATGATGGTATTGATACTACTCGTAATGATGTAGATCTACCTAGAGATTGGAGATATGCTTATGGTCATCCAAAGGAATTAATCATAGGTGATCCATCTCAAGGTGTAAGAACTAGATCATCAATGAGAAATATCAATAATCATCTTGCATTTGTGTCTCATATAGAACCTAAAACTTAAGGAAGCCGAAAAAGATAGTAATTGGATGTTAGCTATGCAAGAGGAATTAAATCAATTTACTAGAAATAAAGTATCGACCCTTGTAGATAGACCCAAAGGTCATTCTGTTATAGGATCTAAATGGGTGTTTAGAAATAAATTAGATGAAAATGGCATAGTAATTAAAATAAAGCTAGATTAGTTGCAAAAGGATATAATCAAGAAGAAGGAATTGATTTTGATGAAACTTTTGCATCTGTTGCTAGATTAGAGGAAATTAGATTATTACTTGCATTTGCATGTCATATGAACATTAATTTATTTCAAATGGATGTAAAAAGTGCATTTTTAAATGGATTTATAAATGAGAAAGTTTTTGTTAAACAACCACCTGGTTTTGAAGATCATGAATTTTCAAATCATGTTTTTAAATTACACAAAGCACTTTATGGTTTAAAACAAGCACCTAGAGCTTGGTATGATAGGCTAAATAAATTTTTAATTGAAAATAATTTTTCTAGAGAAATATTGATAAAACCTTATTTTTGAAAAGAAAAGATAAAGATTTATTGGTAGTACAAATTTATGTAGATGATATAGTATTCGGTGCTACTAACAATCTTCTATGTCAAGAATTTGCAAAGTTGATGCAGGATGATTTGAGATGAGCATGATGGGAGAACTTAACTTCTTCCTTGGACTACAAATCAAACAAGAAAGAAAGAGGGGATTTTCATCAACCAAACAAAGTACACGAAAGAAATTCTCAAGAAGTTTGGAATGGAATCAGTTAAACCCTTGGAACACCTATGAGTCCTTCATGCAAACTGGATAAAGATGAAGATGGTAAGAAAATTGATCAAAAATATTATAGAGGTATGATCGGTTCACTACTTTACTTAATAGCAAGTAGACCTATATATTTGTTGTATGCTTATGTGCTAGATATCAATCTGAACCTAAAGAATCTCACTTAATTACTGTAAAAAGAATTCTAAGATATTTAAGTGAACTAAAAATGTAGGATTATGGTATTCTAGAGACTCAACATTAAATTTGATTGCATATTTTGATTCTGATTTTGCTGGTTGTAAATTAGATAGAAAAGTACAAGTGGTGCATGCTAATTTTTAGGTAGTAACTTAATCTCTTAGTTTAGCAAAAAGTAAAATTCAGTTGCATTATCAACTGCTGAAGCTGAATATGTTGCAGCTGGAAGTTGTTGTGCTCAAATCCTTTGGATTAAGCGGCAACTTGAAGATTATGGTATAACACTTGATAAAACTCCAATTAAATGTGATAATACTAGTGCAATAAATCTAACTAAAAATCCAATTCAACATTCAAGAACAAAACATATAGAAATAAGACATCATTTCATTAGAGAACATGTAGCTAATAATGATATTTGTCTTGATTATGTTTGTACTGAAGAACAATTAGCGGACATATTTACAAAACCCCTAAGTGAATAGAGATTTTGTTATCTTAAAGGAGAATTAGGAGTCTGTGACCCATCGGAATTGATTTAAATCTCCTAGGAATGACTATCTAGAATTCATTCATTTTCTTGAAAACTCTTTTGTGATTCTAAGGAATACTATCTAGATATTTGAACCCTTTGATTCACCACATTTCAAGAAAATTTATCCAAAATTTATTGATTATTTTGACGAGTTTCAGATCCTTTGAAAATCTAATTTTTTCACTGAAACTATCTTGGAGCCGACACCACTATTAGTGGAGCCGACACCTGTCTGTGTTGCTCTCTGTCTGTGACCTTGGAGCCAACACCCACCTTTGCAGAGCTGACTCTAATTCGGGCACTGACTGTATTAGCAACTTTGAGTCGACACCCAGCTTTGTAGGAGCCGACACCTTGTGGTCCCAGGTTAACTATATTAGGGCAGAGTCGACACCTATTCGTTCCCAATCGACTCCAAACTCTTCCAAAACCTTCTCCACACCTTCCAAATCCTAGAATCTCTCTAATTCATTCCTTCCTAGCTCTCTATGGCACCTAAATGTTGTGAATCAGTCCTTGGAGCATTGGTGACAATGGGAAAAAGGGGTGAGGCATCCGGCACGATAACCTTCACCCAGCTCGTCCTCTACGTCGTCGTCCTCTACTTCGAGTGCTATCCCTGGTCCACCCTCTCCTCAAGTTGATCTTTTAGCCGGGAAAGTCATCACAATGGGTAGAAAGGTGGATTTTGGATTCTTTGAAGCAGAGGGCTTCACTTTAGGGAGGTAGCTTAAGGAGCGGGATGGGAAAAGGTATGTTCCCTAGATGTTTCCACTTATCCAGCTTTAGTAAAGGATTTTTATCATAATTTAACTTGAGGAGACGGAGGCATTGTTAATTTTGTGAGAGGTACAAGAGTTCACCTAACTTCGGAGATTTTGGAAAATCTGTTAGAGATACCGGTTATTGGACCTATTGCCAACTCTCATAGTGAGAGAGGTGAGGCATTATCGAGAATCCTTGGTAGAGAAGTAGCTGAATTTGAAGAAATTAGGGCTAATCAGTTATGCCTAGAGTTGAGGCTTTTGAATAACATTTGTAGCAGAATTTTGTTCCCCAAGACTGGACGATTTGAGTATGTGTCCGAGAGGGACATTGTGGTAATGGATTGTGTAGTGACTGGTCAACCAATAAACCTACCTGGAATGATGATTTGGTACATGGCAGAGGCTAGTAGTAAGAAAAGATCTACATTACCCTATGGTATGATTTTGACAATGGCATTTCAGAGTCAAGGAGTTAATATCATGGATAATGAACCTTTGAAAAGTCTTAGACATACAGATTACTATAATAAGGATACCTTACACCATATGGGATTTATGAAGATCAATGGATATTAGGAAAGGAAAGGGAATTTGGATGATAAAGTAGCTGAGGTTGAGACTGCGGCCCCTGGTCCATCAGTGGCAGGACCATCTGTGAGACATCCTTCGCCAGGTCCCAGTAGTTCTGCACCCCCAGTAGCACCAGCACCAGCACCAGCACCCACATCCTTTGCTCAGGTATCCACTGGATTTTTTGGGAGTCAGTTGGAGCAGCTCAAATCCCTATTTTTTGGATCATGAAATTAAGATGAAGAATGAACTTGAGAATCAACTTGTAGGAATCAGGCAGCATTTTTATTCTTTGGAGGACAAGATCAGTGTGATAGAGTCATCCTTGAGCTCATCTTTAGTTACCTTGAAATCTGACTTAAAGATGATATTTGACAAAATCAAGGACATAGGAGGTGACTCTGAGATCTACTCCAAGTACAATACTGAGCTTCAGGAGAAAATTTTAGTTGTAGCTGCTTTGGTTGAAAGAATGTTAAATGATTTCATGAAAATTCAAGAGAAAGGCATGGGACAGATTTTAGAAGAACTGAAAAGAATTTTGAGATGATGCAAGCCTTGTCAATTCAATCTTAGCAATTTCAAGTTTTTCTTTTGAGCTTTAGTTTGTAATGAGGAAAAATTATGTATTTTGGTAGTGTGATGTGACTTAATATGAATGATGTAGTGAAGTATTTTGTAATGACTTAATGAACATTTTGAATGACTTTGTTGTATGAATATCTTGAATTTTAATTTAAGCATTGATTTTGATGTTGAATTACTCAACTCTTGCATTTGATATTAATTTAAGCATTTCCTTCTTAACCTTTTTGTTGATAACAAAAAGGGGTAGAAAGGATGTTTGTCTACGTATATGAATTTGATGTTGATGAACTTAATTCGGTTATAACATATATGCATGGCATTTAATCTGGTTATAACATATATGTATGGAATTTAAATGAACTTAATTTGGTTATCATAGGGGGAGCTACCTTATTCAGGGGGAGCTTAACTATGAGAACTTATTTTGACAATTTTATTGATTAATTATGCATATACTCAATGTTTTTGTCATCATCAAAAAGGGGGAGATTGTTGACCCGCTTATTGATTTTGATAATTAACAAAAGCCATAAGTATATTTCTTATGTTACTAATGAAATTAACAAGTGTTTCAGGAACTTAGAAATGTTAAATTATTCAAAAGTTATATACAAATCAGTTTGAATCAGTTTTTAATGGAATATATTAAAGTTCAGAACTTGGAGCCGACACCCACAGTGTTTGGAGTCGACTCCAAAGCGTATCGGAACAATTCAACATTTTTGGCATGGTTTAGAGTCGACACCTAGAAAGCTAGCGCTGACTCTAACATGAGATACAGAGAACTGTTTTCTGAGTCAGTTTTCAGAGCCGACACCTGAAAATTTAGAGTCAACGCCTGGAATTTTGGAGCCGACACCTGGAAAGTTAAAGCCGACTCTAACATGAGAACAGAGAGTGTATTTTCGGGACAATGTTAGAGTCGACACCCTCGGAACTTAAAGCCGACTCCAGATCGCGTTGAGCCGACAGCACAGTTTATCGGAGCCGACTCCCCGATGGACGTTTTGTTACTATTTTTGAAAACCCGACTTGGAGCCAACTCCAACCTGTCAGAAACAATTTTTCAAATCTATCAGAGCAGATTCCAACGGTAACATTTCTTCACCTAACCCCCAATGGATCTATTTCTTTGCGTGAGGAAGTAATCCAAGTACATTTCAACGGCTATTTTTTACCTAATCTTTGATTAAGGAAGATTATAAAAAGGGGGTTCGTTCGCTCAAAATAGAGAATATAAAAAAGAGAACAAAAAAAGAGAGAAAATCAAGAAGTTTTCAAAGATGAAATTTTCTGTGTCAAAGCCTATTTGTTATTGAGAGATAGAAGAGAAATCCAAAAGTTTTTCAAGAATATTCAAAGGATTTCCTACGTTTTAAAGAAGAAGAGTTAGAGCCCTAAATTTTAGACTTCTCTTCAACAAGCTTCGTTCAAGAATCTAAGTTCAAATCTTATTAGCCCATTCAGAAGAGAAGAGGAAAAGAGAAAAAGAATAAAAGAAGAAAAGCTCAACTTCAAATCGCTTCAAAACAGGCTTTTCTACTCTTATTTATTCATATTGTTTATTTGCTCATTTGAGGAGCTTCTAGCCTGTTGTAAACTTAAATTTGAATTATTTGATTACTAATTCAATCAGGGGATTGAATTAGTTGAGGTAGTTGACCTCGGGGTAAGCTAAGAGTAGCTTACGTTGTGTTGTGTGCTGGTGAACCCGTGAAAACCAGCTGGGTTCGTTGTGACCCCGGTGTAAAACAATAAGTTCGAGTTGTGATCTTGCAAAATAACTCAGCTGTAATCAAGGTGATTATAGTGTGGACCCAAGAGTTGCTTGGGAGTGGACGTAGGTGTGGCTAACACTAAACCACTATAAATATCTTGTGTTTGTCGTGCTTATTGCTCTCTCTCTCCATCTTCTTCTATATTGTGCTTGTCATCATTGCATCACTTCATTTGTGCATACTTATCTTGTGAAATTATTTTAAGTAAAATTTTTAAAACAACCCAATTCACCCCCCCCCCTCTTGGGTTGCCATCTGGGCCAACATCTACTCTACAAAGAGTGCCACTTGAAGTGGCGATTTCAATAGACAGAAATTGCCACTTGAAGTGGCGATTTCAGTAGAGTAGAAATTGCCACTTGGAGTGGCGATTTCTACTCGGGCCTCCGCCATGCCAGTGGAACCAATCCGCAGACGAGGCCAAATGGGGAGGGATGAGGTGGAGATAGAAAATATCATTTAAAATGGCATTTTTCACTTTAACATCATTTTTACAAAAAGTTTGTTTTCCACCATCTTGTAAATTCGGTGCTAAACGTCACCGGTTAAAAAATGACTCCAAGGCAATGCTTAAGTCGCCCGCATTGTAATTTAGGTGTTTGCACACGTGTGATGTATCGTGTGGGAGTAGACCACTAAGACTAGAATTTTTTTTTGGGGTTTGACGAAAAAGCTCGTATGTATCGTGTAGATGATAACAGGCGGTGACGATGTTGGTAGATATAGAATGAGTTCTTACGCCAACAAAAAGGGTGGAGGCATCTGCTCTAGTAGGAAGCTTTGGCCTCTCTAAAATTTTAAAAATTCTCTTATTCACATAAGAAGTATATTTTTCTTTATTTTTGTTCTAAGTTGGCCTTTTGAAAAAAATTCAAGTATTGTGAGAAAAAAATAATTTCAAATCTAATCAAAATTTATATACTATATAAATTTATTATTTAATTTAATATGTCATCCTATGATTGATTGTCTTTTATTTATGTAATACTTTAATAAATATTAACAATATAGTTTAAGTAATAGAAATTAATAAGACTAATTCTTGACTTGCTGCTACAATAATATAAGATTATTGCTGCTATTACTATTATTGTATGATAAAGTTAAGCAACTACCAATGATTTTATTGGGCATTTCAAGTTTAAAACATTGATAGGCTTTGCTTGAATTTCAAAATTCAGCTTGAGCAAACCAAGGAAATGAACTCATAGAAAAGTTTTTGTACACCGCTCCGATGCAGGATGATCTATATCGTACGCGATGATTCACCAATGCACCTGCTGTGCGGGATCCATGAGCAGACCTTCGATGCGGGCTCACGTGCAAGCGAATCACCGCGCCTGATACAGATCATCTTAAACTAGAGGCGATGTACAAAGACTTTTTCATGAACCCATAAATAGATAAACTAATTAAAAGAATATGGCGTTATTGGGCATGACATCGCATTTACATCATGGAGAAAAAGTGTGGATTGGTTCATATGGTTAAGATAAAGAAATCAATGTTGTGAATGTATCACCCATGGTCATTCCCCATATTATTTTTTCAAAAGAAAAGGCCTACCAATTTCTATTTGGAATCTGACATGCCATTGTTGACATATGTCAGAATTCAGACTTCCATTACAAACTTACACCTTAAGAATTAAACTCAAATATGCTCAAGTTCAAATTAGCAAGAATATGAGATCAAAATATAAAAAAGACAATAGTTGTTAAGTGTAAGCTCAGGTGTGACACATTCAAAGTTCAGGAAAGTCACACAGGTTTGAGAGCTTATGCTACATAAGTTCTCAGGTTTGTAAGTCATTTGGGTTGGCTTGTGATCCAAGAATAGAGAGCATGTGAGTCATGGCTTAGAAGGGAGTTTTTTGAGAGAATATTTAATAACCTAATTGTAGGTTATGGGACTGGGCCCATGGGGATTGGGCTCAGGTTTTTTGGATAGACTTTCATATTTTAGGGAGTATAAACTTTCATATTTTAGGGAGTTAGTTACAAGCTGATGCGGAGAAGTTTTATTTAAGGCTTTCTCTGGATGTAACCAGATAGAAGATGAAAGACCTCAGAAAATAAAGGCATTCTCTTTTTCTTCTATATCCATCTATTCTTCTTCTTCTCTATCTTTCCTCATGCGCCTGTTCAGAAAGGATCAATCCTGGAAGCAAAAGGGGACGGTGGGTTTCGAACCAGCAATCAAAGGAAAAGGCAAGAGGCAACTAACCAATGCAGTAAGTTAATTGATTGCAACAAGCAAAGAAAGGCCAAGTATCTTATCCAAGGGAAGTGAAAACTTCTTGGAGGGGCTGCAAGACGGGATTTCAACCAAGATTTTACCTTTAGGTATTTTTTCTTAATTCATCTGATTGTTGTTTGTGGCCTGATCAACTATGAGTAGTGGAAGCAAAGTTTAGTTTGAAAAATTTAATAGAAAAGGGAGTTTTTCCATGTGGAAGGTGAGGGTTAAGGATTTACTAGTGCAGAATTTTCTTGATGTTGTTTTGGAATCAAAGCCTGAGGAGATGTCAGAAGGAGATTGGTTGTCTCTTGAGAAGAGGGCATGTGCAGTGATCAGAGGGTGTCTTGCTGATTTGGCTTTGTATAGTGTCCTAGATGAGAAGAAACCGAAGGGACTTTGGGCAAAGTTGCATTCTTTATACATGGGCAAAAATATGTGCAATAAGCTTATGTTGAAGAAATAATTATATAGTCTTTGGATGTAGGAAGGTGGGAATATTGTTCTTCATATTCAAAAGTATGATAGGGTATGCAATGATTTGATGACTCTTGGTATTAAGATGGAAGAAGAAGATAAATCTCTTCTCTTATTATGTTGATTGCCTATGTCTTATGATCCTTTTGTTACTACACTGCTTTATGGAAAAGAAACATTGCTTTATTAAGATATTGTATATGTGTTGAGATCCAATAAGCAGTGAAAAGATGACAGGGGAAGGTGTACCTCAGGAGGGCCTCATGGTGGGAGAGAGAACCAGCAGAGACAAGGAGGCCAGCAAGCACAGGGGCCGATCCAAGTCCAAGTCAAAGAAAGGCGAAGGCAAGTTTAGGTGTTACAAGTGTAATGGGGTTGGACACATAAAGAGAAATTGTCCTCTTTGGAAGAAACCTCAAGAAGAGAGGAAAAAAGGAATCTGTCAGTGTTATTGAAAATGTAGGGTTCGAGGAGGACCTCTTGGTGGTTTCAGATGCATACAGAAGTATAACAGATAGTTAGTTACTTGATTCATCCTACTCACATCATTATACACCGCATCGGTCTTGATTTCTAGATTATAATAAAATCGATGTAGGGAATGTGACATTAGGGGATAACCATTCTTGCAGAATGGTAGGAGTTGGCATAATTAGGATCAGGATGTTTGATGGGGTTGTGAGAACTCTTACTCATGTGAAGCATGTTCCTGACTTGAAGAAGAACCTAGTGTCCTTGGGGTACCTGGAGAAGAATGGATTTGGCTTTAGTTGTCGTTCCAGGAATGGTGTACTCAACATCATGAAAGATGCCATGGTTGTGATGAGGGGGAAGAGGTTGGAAAATAATTTGTATCAACTAGTTGGGTCTATAATGTGTGGAGGGTCTGAGACAGCAGCAGCAGTGCACAATCAGCAAGATATGTATCGCGTATGGTACTACCATCTTGGTCACATGGGAGAGCGGGGCATAAGGGTGCTGATGAAGGACAGAAGGATTCTAGTTTTGGATGAGGGTGTTACAGAGGTCTGTGAGCCATGTCAGATGGGCAAGCAACACAAGGTAAAATTTTCTACCAGTTCAGCGCACAGTACAGGTCCCTTGGAGCTAGTACACAGTGATATTTGGGGTCCAGCTCCAATTTTGGGCAGGAATGAGGCCAGATATTTCATGAATCTGATTGATGATTTTTTGAGGAAGGTCTGGGTATATTTCTTGAAGGAAAAATTAGAGGTCTCCAAATTTCAAGCATGGCAGGCTGAGGTGGAGAAGGAGACAGGGAGATATGTAAAGGTGGTGTAGGCTGATAATGGCGGAGAATTTACAAGTAAGGAGTTTATAAAATTTTGCACAGATGAAGGCATTAAAAGGCAATTTTTAGTGGTTATTACTCCTCAACAAAATGGAGTGGCTGAGAGAATGAATCGAACTCTCATGGAGAAAGCTAGATGTATGAGATTGCAAGTAGGATTACCTAAATGTTTTGGGTGGACACAGTTGACACAACAACCTACTTGGTGAACAGGTCTCCTCATGTCAAGCTTGATAGGAGGTTACCAAAGGATGTGTGGTCTGGTAGACAAGTGAAGCTCAGCTATATCAAAGTTTTTGGATGTACAACATTTGTACATGTGGATGCCAGTTAGCGGACTAAGTTGGATGTCAAAGCCCAAAAAATGGTGTTCATTGGATATCCGCAAGGAGTCAAGGGATACATGCTGTGGGATCCCTTGAAGCAGAAGGCCACGATCAGCAGGGATATGATTTTTGATGAGAACTCAGTCCTCAAGAAGCAGATGTGGTAGAGGTTCAGCCTGAGGCCCAGTCGGACGCAGGTGGGCAGTAGGAGGCTCAATAGGGTGCATCTGAGTAACTAACCTCTTATGATATTTTATCTTTTGTAGGATCATCAGAAGGACATGAGATTTAGGTGGATCACACTCCAGATATGTCTTCACATGTGGGGACCAGCCAGATGCATTCTCACGGTAGAAATAAGCGGAGGGAGGAGTCACATCCTGGGATGGGCATCGGCATTGCACTGCATAAGCCAAAGAGGGTCATTCGGTAATCGAAGCGATATAGGTTTGGCGAGACCATGTCATATACATTGGTGGCTGCCAGTGGAGGACCAATTACCTACCAGAAGGCAATGACAAGCTAAGATAGAGATAGATAGGTTCAGGCTATGGCGGAGGAGATGCAGTCCCTGCAAAAGAATCTGACTTGGCGGTTGGTGTCACTGCCAAGTGGAAAGAATCCCATTAGTTGCAAATAGGTATTTCAGTGCCAAGAAGGAGCCACAGAGAAGGAGGAGATCAGGTACAAGGCCAGGATGTTGTTGAGCATTGTAACGGTGCAAAATTTAAAACTGGAGCAGAAGGATGTTAGGACAGCCTTCCTTCATGGGAATTTGGAGGTGGAGATTTATATGGAGCAGCCGAAGGGGTTCATAGAACTAGGGTCAGAAAGAAAGGTATGTCGTTTGCAGAGATCCTTGTATGGTTTGAAGCAGTCGCCGCTTCAGTGGTACCTATGGTTTGATACCTTTGTGAGGAGCATCGGCATGTCTAGATGTGAGTATGATCCTTGTGTTTATGTCCAGATTTTAGAAGATCATTCCAGATTATACTTGCTTTTGTATATGAATGATATGTTAATTGCATGCAAGAGTAAAGCTATTGTAGAGGATCTAAAGGCAATATTGTCAGCTGAGTTTGAAATGAAGGATTTAGGTCCTGCTACACAAATTTTGGGGATAAAAATTTTTAGGAATAGAGACAGGAGGTTGCTTTACTTATCTCAGAGGACTTATATCAGGAGGATCTTGGAGAGGTACAGTATGGATGGTGCAAAGCCAACCACATTACCATTGGCTGGTCACATTAAACTCTCCAAGACTATGTCACCGAGTTCTAAGACAGAGGCCAAGAAAATGTCCAGAGTACCTTATGCTTCAGGAGTTGGCAGTCTTATGTACGCTATGGTGTGTTGTAGGCCTGACCTTGCATATGCTGTTAGCCATGTTAGCAGATTCATAGCTAGTCCGGGTAGAGCACATTGGAGAGCTCTAAAAGGGATCTTCAAATATCTTGTTGGCACAGTCAGTGTTGGTATATGCTATGGGTATAGTGGCATGGAAGATGGCACTAGACTAACCATGGAGGCTTAAGATCGGGTAGCAGGTTTTGTTGATGCTGACTATGGAGGTGATTTGGACACCAGAAGGTCAACGACATGGTATGTCTTTATATTGAATGGTGGTCCAATATCATGGAGGTCAAGTCTGCAGCCAGTGACGGCTTTATCTACTATAGAGTCGAAGTATATTGGTATTTCATAGGCTGCAAAGGAGGCTATATGGCTGAAATGTCTTGCAGTGGAGATGGGGATAGCACAGGGGGTGATCAGGGTATTTTCTGATAGTCATAGTGCTTTATATTTGGTCCAAAACCCGGTTTATCATGCTAGGATCAAATATATTGACATCAGATACCATAGGATTAGGAAGCTTGTGGAGGATGGTGAGTTGGAGCTTGCAAAAGTGTTTACCAAAGATAACGCAGCGGATGCACTCACTAAGGTACTGCCTCGAGATAGCTTCTTCAGATGTGGAGCACTGATGGGATTGATGGACTAGGTGGAGCTTACTGTAACTTTGATGCACCAAGGTGGAGATTGTAAGCTCATGAGAGTCACATAGGTTTGAGAGCTTAGACTACATAAGTTCTCAGGTTCCTAAGTCATTTAGGTCAGCTTGTAACCCAAGAATAGAGAGCATGTGAGTCATGGGTGTATATGGGCTCGGGTTTGAGTGATTTCTTGCATGGCTTAGAAGGGAGTTTTTTGAGAGAATGTTTAATAACCTAATTGTAGGTTATGGGACTGGGCCCACGAGGATTGGGCTCAGGTTTTCTGGATAGACTTTCATATTTTAGGAAATTTGTTAGGGAATTGGTTACAGGATGATGCGGAGAAGTTTTATTTAAGGCTTTCTCTATATGTAACCAGATAGAAGGCGAAAGACCTCAGAAAATAAAGGCATTCTCTTTTTCTTTCATATCCATCTATTTCTCTTCTTCTCTATCTTCCCTCATGCGTCTGATCTCAGCGGAAGCTACGCAACATTAAGCAACATAAATGTACTTTGGATCCTTGAGAGAAATAGAAAAAATTTAGAAGTTTTATAGTTTTGCATATTTCGGATCACACAAAGTAGTATATATTTTATAGAAGCCAATTCTTCTACCACGTTGGCTCCAAGACCTGTTGAGTTGACTGCATAAGTTTGAAGACTATAATGCTGCTAATTGACTTGGACATGATAGATACTTCTACCACGTTGGCTCCAATTCTTCTACCACGATGCAGCAACGCTCCTGAGTGCCAACCAACCAAAGAGGATTTTGAAGCAAGGTTTGTTTTCTTTAAAGAGAATAAATAATATGCAACACTTCTTCCCTATTTTATTTTATTTTATTGAATGAACCTTCTGCTTTCTGGAGAATGCATTAACATTTCTTTCGAGCCTAATTGAGCACCACAAAATAACCACCACGTCTATCTTCCCTTTTCGTTCTTTAACCCATTCTACGAGAACTCCAGAGGTCTAGAACAGAGTTTGTTTTTCTTTTTCAGAGAAATTTGTGGGTTCAAATCTGGATAAATTGGTTTAAGATTTTCAAATTGCTGCAGATTAGAAGTATTTTCATGGTTTTAATTGTCTGATGCATATGATGCAAGTGTTTCTGAGACAAATTTTTGTTGTACTTCATGCTCTTGGTTGCACCACTTCTATCGAAGCCATGCCCAGCATTTCTAACTCTCACGTTATTTTACATCATCAGTGGTAGGTAGGAATCAATGGACGTTCAGCATTCCAAGGTGAGGGAGAAGAGAGATTAAATGACGCCTCCTAAAATGTATAGCCTTGTTAAGCCATAGGGAAACGTTCTTTAAATGTAATTAAATGCTCCATGTTGCCTTTGTCTTCGTCCTATTATTCGGATTTTCAAAGGTGCTGATCAAGGGATTTAATGCATCCGATCGTTCTCCAACATATAATGGCTGCCAAATCCTCAAACCGCTAGATGTAATTAAAATGCCATGAAGAAATGAGAAGAAGCTGTTCTCATTCTATCAAAAGACTAATGGCAATTAAAGGAAACAAAACCCCCTCGCGACGACTGTTATTGTTTTGTAGTTATTGCTCGACAAAAGAGTACCCATCTTGGCCAAATATAAATTTGAACCCTTGATGAATGCTTTTCTCAGGCAAGATCAAGAAGTTAGACATGGCTTCCAACTCTTCCTCCATTGCCATCAAAATTTTGGTTGCTATCACAGTTCTTGCTATGCTCATCACTTATGGTAGATATCTTCTTCTATTCCACTATAGAAAGTAGGAAGAACATGTGGCAATGAAGGCCTTTGAACACATCGTTCTTTTTTTTTTAACATTCATGCAGCACAATTTAATTATGTTTTTATCCTCTAAATATGTGCGTATTAAGGCTTAAATGTGTTAGCTAATTCAAAATTTATTTTTGTTATCACAGCAAATGGTAAACGCCTTAAATGTATCTACGATTGTGGACCTTGGTCGGACTGCGATTATGATTGCCGTCAGAGAGGATTTCACTTGGGTGGAGAGTGTTTGCCACCGCTGTATTTAACTTGTTGCTGTCGGAGATGGTGAAAATGCAACGCCGCAGCTCTATATCAAATTGTCTACTTCATTTTCGATCGATGGTTTATTATAAAATTGTAACGAAATCATATATTACAAGAATATCAGTACGATCAATATAAATTTTTTTTATAAATTATTCATGGATTATTATAGATTATCATTTCTTGACCTCTATTGATCTGGTTTAGACGTGCATTTTATACCGAGATATCGTACCATTTATTTTCTAACTTGTAAGCATAATACCAATCTATTTTGAATCATATAGGATGATTCCACTCAATTTATACAGATTTGATAGGCTTGACATCGTACCAATATCTTGCTAATATCATATAGTATGAACGGTACAAATTAATATGATAGATATTGTAACTATTATCACAATATAAGCATGTCGTCATTGCTTGGGATTGAAGATGGGAATGCAAAATTTTAGCAATACTTTTGTTGAAACTAGATATACAAAGATGCGACGAGATTTGATTTCATCGATATCACATCCAATTTAACCATACATTTAGAAATAAGAGTTTTTCATATGTATGTATTTGAAAATTTTAAGGTACTATATAATGTAACCTTTACTAGCATATTTTATGATTACACCTTGAATTATCAAGGAGACACATATACTACAAGGGTAATGTTAGTGCAGCTCTATTTTTGTCTAATGATAATATCTAATAGTTGAATTTTTTGATACAAATATTATCAAAAGTTATCTAGGAGAAAAAAACCTATGACTCATAAATTTAATAAATTAAAATGGAAACAAAGGAAAAAAAATGTTATGATGCATTCCACGGTATTCATGCATCAACAATTTCTAATTGATCGTTGTCTTGTTAAGAATTAATCCTACAATCATTTGTAAAGAGAAAAGACAACAAGAATTCAATGCTTGACAAAGGGAGTCTAGAAGTTGAGCACTAAATGGGTTTTTGGCTTGGCTTCTTTCTTAATTAATTGGGCTCTATCGAGTCTATTATCAAGATGACATAAAATTGTGGCAGAAACAGCATGGTTTATTTGTAACCCTACCTTGAACATTCTAATTCTTTTTAATAGTAGAAACACAATGAGCCATTTGCAAAGAATTGCAAGCACGCCGATATTTAAGTTCAAGACCTCATCAAAAATGATAAAAAGTAATAAAATTATTTTTTGTAAATGTATCATGCGATTATAAACCATCTTCAGTAAGTATATAAGGAATAGGAATTGAATGTAAATAAAAAGGAAGAGGATGCTATTTATATGTAAATAACCCGTATGGTAGCTTGTTTGCATGTTGGTCTTTAATTAACTACCTATTAAGTGACCAGGACCAAATGACTTGGCTTAAGGATCCAATCTAGATAACTAAATCAAACTATGATGATGGTGGTGGTGGTGGTGGTGGTTATGGTGATGAAAGAAGTTCACGTAAGGACATATTTAACATAGGGTGAGTCACATTTTAAGACTTTGAATTCAAATTTCAATTTGATTGATATTTTTGAATGTCATTGTAAACAATATGGCTAGTTCCAAATCCATAATTTAATTAGCTTTTTATACTTTTGAGTCCAAGGTACTTGGTGTTTTTTAAGTCTAGATCTTCTTTTGAGCAAGCCAAGCACCAAATCTAAATAAAAGGTTTAGAACTATGAAACCATATATAGTCTTCAAAGTTTAAGGCTTACTTTCTGTTTTCTAAACTGGTTTGAAATTTATATGTTGTTTTAAGGTTTCTGATATCAAGACTAAGTTTGTCTTGCTTTTTAGATATTTTAATCAACTTTAGCTCTAAAACTTTTTGGAAAGCGGCAACTACAAGTTGTTGCAAGGAGTTTTAACGCGTTCCTGCTTCTTTGAAAATTCGATAATATATATTAAAGCTATGTTTTAGTTCTAATATAATAGCTCTAAATTTGTAGAAGATTTTGAGTGATATTCTTGGAAAGGGTATGTACATATTATGACTTAAAGTTTTATTATGTTTTTCAACTCTTATAAGAATATATTATCAATATTTTATGAGGCATTCGTAGAGTTATATAAAGTGGGGATATAAAAATGAGAAAGTTTTATAGAGATCATAGTGATGCTATATTAGACTTATTCATATTGTCAATGAGATTTTCTTTGTACCTCTAGTGTACGTAACCCCCTTCAAATTATAAAATATCTTATATATATGCTAAAACTATATTTAAAAACATAGAAATAATCCATTCTCTCTCTCTCTCTCTCTCTCTCTAGCAATAACACACTGGATGATATGGTGCTCCTATTAATTCATGATATGAAGGCAATTCCTCGTTAAACATAACTTATTGGTTAAGAGTGTCATGATTATTAGGATCATCCATCTCTCATAGGTGACAATACAAGGCCACTAGGAAAGTCAGGGGAGGCCACAATTCATTAAAGGCCACTGATTAGAGGTAGGCAGCTCCCAAAGGATTCCTCTTCAATAGGAGAGGAATTCTTCCTAATTAGAGGTAGGCACTGGGCCGTGCCACCCATGGCATGGCACGGCCCAGTAAATCATGCCATGCTAGACTCAAAAAAAAAATTTTATTGCCCCGGCACAGCCCATGATGGGCTTGGGCCGACCCGCCGTGCCGGCACAGCCCACATGGGCCTGTGCCGTGCCGGTCCACTCGATAAAATTTTTTTATAAAAAAATATTTTTTTTGGAAAATTAAAAAATTATTAAAAATAAAAAAATTTATTAATATGAAACCACCTTAATGGTGGAGGGTTTGGCATAGACTCCTACTAGTTTATTAATTTAAAATCAAAATGGTACAAGAAAGGAGGGGGGCTAGGCCTGACCTCTAGAATACAATAAGAAATGAGAAAAAAATAGAGAGAAAAAAATAAAGATGACTCACTTTAACAATTAAAAAAATAAAAATATACAATTATAAAATAGAGATGACTCACTCATTCATCAGTAGTATTTGTGTCATCATCATCTTCGCTGGTTAAGTCATGTCCACCTTTATCTTGAAGCCTCGCCTCAGCATCCAACCAATCTTTGAAGCAGATAAGCATCTCAGCTGTCTCGCCAGTCATCCTACTTCTCTTTTCGTCCAGAATATATCGACCTACACTAAAAGTGGATTTCGATGCTACTATGGACATCAGTACAGCTAAAATATCTCGTGCAATGGCAGATATAACAGGATATTAATTTCTAACACTCTTTCCACCAAGCTAATACATCTAGACTTTCTATTTGATCTTTATCATATGCAGAATGAAGATCGTTTTATAAATAAAATTCTAATTCATTACTTAAAGATGAAGAAAATGAAGCATGTGTGTGTCTTCTAATGAATGAAAAAGTAGATGACGAACGAGATCTAGAAGAAGCAGAGCTTTTAGCAGGTATTCTAGATCCATAAATTTTGTCATTATATAAACCATAAATATCATTAAGAAGTCGTGTTACCTCATCTTTAGCACGTTCAGGATTTTGATTCATGTTTTCACAATATTGATCAATTAAAAAATTTATGCCATTTAATTTAACTCTAGGATCAAAAACAGCAGCTAAGTTATGCAATGCACATGTTATTCCAATATTCATTCCATTTAGTTTCCATATTACATATAATAGGCATTAAAACTTCATGATATCTATATTCTTTAAATATTTCACTAATTACATATGATTTTTGTAAAAATGAACAAGAAATTGGATAATAAATACATGAAAAAACATTTGTAGCATCATAAAAAGTAACCAAAAAATCTTCTAAAATTTTACCTTGATGCCAATCAGTTTCAGTCAATGTAAATCCTAATCCATGATCATTAATATAAGCACTTAATAAGTTTTATATGGATATGCATCATGTATCATGGTATAGGTACTATTCCAACGAGTTATTATAAAGTTTAAATTTTTTAAAATGCTTACCATGAACTACACATAATTATTTAAATTCTTGAAGTTTTGACCTTGAAGCATGAATAAAAGAAATTACATTTTAATTTTTAAAATAACCTCTTGAATTATGTTCATATCAGATTGAGCAGAAAGATTTAATATATGACATGCACATCTAATATGAAATAATTGTCCATCTAAAATGGGATGCAAAGAGTCATTTAATAATGCAACAACAGAATTATTATTAGATGTATTATCAAAAGCAATTGATATTATTTTATTATTAATATTATATGAGCATGCGGTTTGATAGATAATATTTAAAATTTATTTTCCTGAATGCGAAAAATCAAAACACGAAAAGCAATAATTCATTATTTGGTTGCCAATCATTATCAATATAATGAGAAGTAATAGCAATAAAACAATTACTGCCTACAGATGCCAAATATCTAAAGTTAAAGAAATTCTAGCATTTAAATTTAATAGACTTTCAGTTAAACTTTATTTTGCTAAAAAGTTTATCATAGCTCGTCTTCTAAAGGTACGGTTACTAGTTCTTCTATAAGTAGGTTGTAGGCTTAATTGAATATATCTTTCAAAATTATAAAATTCAGATAAACTAAAAGGTAATTCATCCTGACTATCCATCTTACCAGTAATTTTCTTTGATTTTAGTAGTTATATGCAAAATTACCTACAAGTTATTCCTCTTGTATATTAAGGATACATTACCGACGGGAATCATGCATCCTATGAGTCTCTTGATGTCTTTTTAAATGCCATGTTCCCCAGTACTAGAACAACTCCATCAACCATAATTCTATCGAAATCATTCCAAACATTACTAGTCCTCTTACGAGAAGAGGTTTGATATTTACTGACACTGGCTCTAGAGGAAACTTGAGGTTGGGGATTAGTTTCCTCACCCTCAGAAAAAGGAAGAATGTTAAAATTACTTTCTTTAAAAGATGTCATATCTAAAATTTTTAATTAATAAATATAAAAAAATAAAAACTAACCCATAAAAAGGAATTGAGAAAAGGATCAAAGGTGGAGGCATGGAACCGAGATTTGTGAGCTTCCTCTTATGCTCTCGCTTCTCAACAAGAAGTGACCTTGTAGCACTTGACTACTTTCTTGAGCACTTGCCACTTGCAAAAACACTTGCAAACTAAAAATTAAATTACTAATTTACTAGAGCACTTGCTAGAAGAGAGAAATAGTAGTAATAAAGAAGAGTTGGTTTGGTGTGGTAAGAATGAGGAAGAAATGGGCTATTTATAGAAGTCCCAATTTTTTCCCCAAAAATACCCTTTGATATAGCTGTTATATGGCTGTTGGGAGGGATAAATGGTCTAAACCCCTTTCTAAATGGCTATATAGCCGTTAGAGGCCGTGCCGTGCTAGGCATGGCCCACCAGGGCCACGCTGGCACGGCCTGAGGCGTGCACGACCTGAGGCACGCCACAGCTTGAGCCATGCCTGGGCATGGCCCTGGGCCATGTCAAGCCCGATAAGGCTGTGCCGTGCCAGGCATGGCCCATCATGGACCGTGCTGGGCCTGAATTTTTTTTACCGTACCATGCCTGGCACGGCCTGTTTGTTACTGGGCCATGCTAGGCACGGCACGGTAACTTTCGAGGCACGATGGGCCTGGGCAGTGCCGTGCCAGGCATGGCCCAGTGCCGTGCCGGCACGGCCCAGTGCCTACCTCTATTCCTAATCTAAGAAGAATCCTCTTTGATAAATAATTATTCCAAAATGGAATAAGGATGGAATAGTTATTCAATAAGGATGGAATAGTTATTCCACTTGTTCCAGTATTATTACAGCCCTATTCTTGATTTATTTTAGGTGTCTTTTGGACCAAATCTCATGATGGTCAAGTAAGGATTTTGGCCTGGTGTTTGCAAAATTTCTCCCCAGTGATGAAATTATGATTAATTAGGAAAGAATTCTTCTAGTCCAAGAGGAATCCTCTTGACTTAGAGAATAGGTGACTTCTTTGCGGCCTACCAACATCACTGCAGATCCTGGTCAATGTGGTCGATGACAAGATAAAGGACAATAGATGGGGCGGTGCTGATTTGGAATAGGGATTGGGGCATGATTGGCCAGCTAGATGAGAGGATGCCAATGATGAAAGGGGATAGCTTTAGAGAAATTTGTTGCCTCATACCATTTAAGCAAAAGATCATTCCAAGCAGGGAAAAACTCTCAAAATTTTATACTCAATTCATCAATTCAATGGGGCAACTATTTATAGAGCAAAATTGGCTTTAAAAAATCAAATAAAAATCATGATATTTTTAAAAATAAGAGACCACTAATCATAGACTTATTCAACATTAACAAAAGCTGGAGTCCTACTTACAAAAATAAGACTCCTAAAAAGAAACTTATTAAAGTTTTTTATTTTGTCAAGAAGTCTTTTCAAACTGTAATAGAAACTAAAAGCGAGAATGAAAAGTTTTCCATATACTTCTATTATATGTAGCTTTATGTATACTATGTGATGCAACATAAGATATAACAAGTAGATACTATAATGAGTAATACCATGCTAAACTTCAATGGAGCTTAGGTTATTAAGAGAGAGATTTTTCTTTAAATAAAAGTCAGTATCGAACTTTAGTTAGATTTCTTAATTTGCACGTAAATAATTCTAGCATATTTTCCTATAACAAGGCCTATTTCTAGTATGATTTTTCACATTTCTTTATTATCTAGTCCTATTCGTAGTAATATTTTATAGCGGATTTAATATCCAAACTAGGATTACAACCATGGTTTATATATATATTCCTAATTCATTATGAACATCCTTTGATATATTAGTCAAATTTATTTTATGAGAACTTTTTCTATCAATGAAGGGTTCTTTGATCTAAATTTCTTTAATTTTATGTGTTTGATCCCTAAATTCAATTTTTATTTATCAACTCACCTTCCAATTTTCATGCAGTGGTCCTATGATATGCATATGGCATGATATTTCTTATATAGCGGAAGTTGTTTCTAAACACATGTCAAACTTTAGGATGGAAACATTAACAAGCCATGAAATGGATCCTTCAACACTTAGAGGGATGAAGAATAGTAGCTTGTGTTTCGGAAGCACTTAGAGTTTGTTAGTTTTGTTGATACAGGCTGCACTCATTGTAAGGATATAAAAAGATATATTACTAGTATATTTTTACAATTGATGGTGGTAATGTTAGTTGGATATCATAATTGCAGTTTATGGTTGTTTAAAGAGACTAAAGATGAGTATATTACTTGACAGAGGTAGCAAAAGAAATGTTTAAAGAGACTTTTTGATGAGCTTGGAATGGGATAAGAGAAATATGTTGCATACTCTGATAATCAAAATATAACTCATCTTACAAAGAATGTAACTTCAAAATGATACCATTTCATTCAATTTACTTTAAAGTATCATGATTTGCTTGTAGAAAAGTTCATACAAGAAGAAATCTTGCTGGTATCCTAACAAAGATCATGACTGGTAGGAAAAATTTGTTGTGCAAGTGAATTTTTAGGTTAATATAGACGTAGCTCAAATAATTGAAGAACAATACATCAAGAATGCTAGCTATCTTGAATATGAAGTTAGCTATATTGAATAATGAAAATTTGCTTCCAAGTGGAAGATTATTGAACTTTATTTGGGTCAAGCCATTTAGGTTAGTAAATCTCATGATCTATCTTAACCTACTTACCATTATCATTTTGAGTTATTGGATTGGGTTTGATTCAAAAACCATGGCTGTTTGAGAACTTACATACGAAGGCTGAAATAATTGAGATTGCAAAACATGAAGAAAAAAAGAGACAAAAAAAGGAAAAATGGCAATTTTAGAGGAGGGTTTCAGATCTTCTAGAAATTTTTTGAAGTATTTGGGAGTCTATTCAAGAAGAACATTTTTTCATCCTTGAGAGTTTATTCTCATCCCTTATTTTCTCCATTATTAGATAGCTAAAAAAAGCTGCATTTCATCCCTAAGCTTAAGATCCAATGTGATATCTCTTTGTGCTCTTGTGATCTTCATTTTTCACGAACAATAGCTATCTTTCTATTTTTATCCTTTTTGATGGTAAATTGGAGAAAGAAATTTTCCCAAATTTTACTAATAAAAGAAAATCAGGAGTAGAATTTATGGAGAACTATGAAAATAAGTTAAAGCAACAGAAAAGAAAGGAGATAGAAGAGCAGAGAGGAAGAACTAAGAAACAAAGGAGAGAAATAGAAGAGACAATAGGAGGGCAAAAGATGAAGCGATACAATAGAGACCCCTACTTCAAGATGAACTAGAGACTCTTATTGGATGGTGGAATCCAAAAGGTAAATAATCAAATGATAATCAAGTTCCCTTGCCAATTTAGACCCTTCTCCTCAAATCACTTGTTAGAGGTCTACATGGAGCTCAAGAGAAGACTTATTCAACACCGTTCTAAATGGAGTTGCTCTACAAGATTTTTAATTACTCAGAATTAAGATCGATTCATATATGATCATCATTGATTAATTTTAAATACTCTATTTTAACAATAAAATTTATTAGAGATTCATAATTAATCGCATTCCAGTCCTATATAATCAAATTATATAAAGTACTTTCATTCCGATAATCTCATTATCAACAATCCGGATAAAATCGTTTCATTCAGAATGTAATGAACCATGCTAATAATTTTAAATTAAAGATCCTAACTTTAATTTATAATTACGGATATATTTAGATTATTTTACTTTAAATATTATCCTTTGTATATAATACTTATATATAATATTTAAAGTCATATTTAAATAATCCAGGGATTTTCGATATTTATAAAGCATCAAAACATGCAAGCAAAAATAATATTAAAAAATTTCTCAAATTAATCAGCAAAATAATGAATATTATTTATTTATGGGCACATATCCCAATAATCTCCTACTTTTCCTAAAGCAAATAAAACATGTCTCTAAGTCCCATCCCTTCAAGATGTAGCTCAAAACCCCAAGCTGGTAATGTTTTAGTGAATGAATCAGCTATATTGTTCGCAGATGCGATATTCTCAACTAAAACATCTCCTCTGGTAACAATCTCTCTCATAAAATAAAATTTTCTCTCTATATGCTTTTCTTTACGGTGGTTTCTGGATTCCTTGGCATTGGCTACTGCTCCACTATTATCCTAGTAGAGTCTAATTGATTCTACATATCTGAAATAACTTCTAAAACTTTCAAGAATTTGCAAAGCCATACTGCCTCTTTAGCTACTACTTATTCAGCCTCCATGGTGGAGTCAGCAATACAAGTTTTCTTGACGCTTCTCCATATAATGGCTCCTCCTCCTAAAGTGAACACCGCTGCAGAGATAGACTTCCAAGAGTCTCTATCTGATTGAAAATTAGAATCTGTATATCCAACAAAAATCAAATCCCTACCAGAATATACCAGCATATAGTTTCTCATCCTTCTCATATATTTAAGAATATGCTTGACTGTAACCCAGTGATCCAATCCTGGGTTTGACTGGTATTGGCTAACCACTTCCACTGCAAAGCATATATCGGGTCTTGTATAGAACATTGCATATATCAAACTGCCAACTGCCGAAGCATTGGGAATCCATCTTATATCTTCCTCCTCTTACGGTGTTTTAGGATACTTCTCTTTAGAAAGATGAACTCCATGTCGAGTAGGTAAATTACCTTTCTTAGAAATATGCATTGCAAATCTGACAAGCATCTTGTCAATATGATACTTGAGACAATGCCAAAAGCCTATTCTTGTGATTCCGTATAATTTGGATGCCAAGAATGTAGCTTGCTTCTCCCAAATCCTTCATTTGGATTTGGCTAGCCAGCCAGTTCTTTACTTTAGATAAAGATCCTACATCATTCCCAATGAATAAAATGTCATCCACATAAAGAACTAAGAAGACCACTTTATTCCCTTCCATTTGCTTATAGACACAAGGTTCACCTAAATTTTGTTCCAAACCATAAGATTTTATGGCTTCATTAAATTTGATGTTTCAAGATCTAGAAGCTTGCTTAAGCCCATCAATGGTCCTTTGCAATTTGCAGACTTTCTGCTCTTGGCCTTTACCCTCTGGTTGGACCATATGAATAGTCTCTTCAAGATGGCTGTTCAAAAACACCATCTTGACATCCATTTGCTATGTCTAATAATCATAATGAGTAGCAATGGACAAGAGAATCCGAATGGATTTTAGCATGGCTTTTGGCGAAAAAGTATCCTCATAGTCTACTCCTTTCTTTTAGGTAAAACCCTTTGCTACCAACCTAGCCTTAAAAGTTTATACTTTCCCATCGGCTCCTCTCTTTCTCTTATAAATCCATTTGCATCCAATAGGCTTAACGCCTTCTGGTAAATCTACAAGTTCCCAGACTAAATTGGAGTACATTAACTTCATTTCGAGTTTCATAGCTTCCTGCCATTTCTCTTGATCAACATCCTCCATTGCTATCTTGTATGTCAATGAATCATTATCACTATCATCGGTAACTGCAACTTGTGCTTCTCCATCTTGACAATAGTGGATGGGCAATCTTATTTCCCTTCCACTATGTCGTAATGGAGGTGGTGTTTGATTTTGAGTAGTGGTCTTAACTTTTTGTTGTTCAATAACTTTTATTGGTGTGGGGCTGATCTCATCAGCCAGAACTACTTTACTTCTGTTTGAATTCTGTCATATAGTTGTACTCAAGAAACGTAGCATTTGTTGACAAATACTTTGTTATCTTGAGTACTATAAAACGGACTTCTCTCGTTGCCTTAGGGTACCCTACAAACATGCATACTTCTGAATGAGGTTTAGCTTCCCAGTCCTTTCCTTCAGCACATGGGCTGGACACCCCCATATGCGGATGTGTCTCAAACCAGGTTTGCGACCATTCCATAACTCTAAGGGAGCCTTAGGGATTGACTTAGATGGAACTAAGTTTAGAATGTATACAGTTGTTTGTAGTGCATATCCCCAAAATGAGGTAGGCAAAGAAGAATAGCTCAATATTGATCTTATCATATCAAGCAAAGTGTGATTCCTTCTTTCAGCTACACCATTTTGCTGTGGTATTGCAGGTGCCATGAGTTGTGATAATATTCCATTATCAATCAAGTGGTCCTTGAATTCATAATCCAGGTACTCTCCTCCTCGATCAACTTGAAGAGTTTTGATTGAATTACCGAGTTGTTTTTCTACTTCAGCATAAAATTCTTTGAACTTTTCAAAGGCCTCGGATTTTCTTTGCATCAGATATGCATATCCATATCTTGAATAATCATCGATAAATGTAACAAAATATTCATAGCCCCCTCTAACTTTGACATTCAAAGGCCCACATATATCAGTATGTATGATCTCTAAAGGTGCTTTTGCTATTTTACCTTTTGCTGAAAAAGATTTTTAGTCATTTTTTCTTCTAGACAGGATTCACATACAGGTAGAGTGCCAACTCTTAGCTCTCTTAAAGAACCATCCTTCACTAGTCTTTCTATTATGTCTATATTAATGTGACCAAGGCTCAAATGCCATAAATACGTGTCATTATTTTTATTCGCAACTTTTCTTTCAGGGATTGGCTCAGCGTCTTTAAATATTTTAGTTTGAAGTAAGTTGTTGAAAATTGGTTTAACAAATATAGACCATTTTCAACATACCCAAAACAAATATTCATTCTATTCTTATAAATTGAAACCGAGTCAATACTAAAAGAAACAGAAATAAATTGTTCATGCAACTTTGAAACCGAAATCAAACTTCGTTTGAAATCCGGAATATAATAGACATTGTTTAAAAATAAATATTTATTATTAGCAAATGACAGTCGCACTGTCCCTACTAGTCACTGACACCTTTTCTTCACTGCCAACTCTCATCATAAAATCTTCCATTTGAAGATCCTGGGCAGACTCAAGCATCTGCAAAGAAACACAAACATGGTTAGATGCTCCTGAATTAATAATCCAGCTTGAGAAATCATTCTCAACTAAGCATGTTTCCATGACTAGTAAATCTAATTTACCTTATTTCTTTTTATGTTTTAGCTCATCAAGGTGCTTTTTATAGTTTCTTTTCCAATGGCCGTCTTGATGATAATGGAAACACTTTTCTTTAGGTTTGGGCTGAGCAGCCCTTCCCTTCTTCTTTTTTCTTCTGAATCTTCTTCTTGTTGTCCTTTTGCTTTTCCACATTCTTCTTCTTCTTTTTCTTTGAAAAAAAAGGCTTCTCCGATCAGCTGTATTGGCTTTAGCAATATTTGCCTTGCCACCTTTATTATCTATAAGGGTCTCATAAATTTGCAGCTCATTCAAAAGTTTAGTCATATTACACTTCTTATGATTCATAATGTAATTAGTCCTGAATTGGAGAAAAGCGAAAGATAGTGTCTCCAGGATCATGCCAACCTGAGTTTTTTTATCAATTTTAGCTCCATTAATTTCAGCCTCATTGAAATAATTGACCATTTTTAGGACGTGCTCATGAACAGAAGAACCATTTTCATTTTGCCATTCATAATGGCTTTTATATATAGCTTTATGGCGAGCATCCAAACATATGTTGTAGAGATTCCATAATCTCTCTTGTAATTTCAAGGGCCTCGTGCTTAGTTCTAAGCACCTCATTCATTACAGCTAACAAGTAGCAGCGGGCCTTGTTATTTGCATCAACCCAATGGTTATACTTTCTAGTAACAACTTTGGAGGCATTGGTTGGAGGCACTAAAGGACAATCCTCTTTAAGGACATAGTGGTAGTTTTCATTAACGAGGAGGATATTTATGTTTCTTTTCCACTTAATAAAATTTTTACCAGTTAAATCTTGAGAAGCGAGAAGTAAAAAAATTGGGTTTGACATATTTGTTGAAAAGTAAGAAATATTTTTAATAAATAATTGCATAAATATCATCACATAATTAAAGGTAAAGTAAATATGATGCATGAATGCATATGTTAAAATACACAAAAATATGTTTACTTTAAAGGCCTAAGAAATTTTAATCTCCACAACTAAGTGCCCGTAGGGTAGGTCAAATAGTTGCTAATTAAAATGAGACTTTCTCAATTAATAAGTATTCCCAAATTATCTCATATTTTAAATATTCATTAATTTTTTAAATTTTAATTAAAAAATAATTAATTTAATTTAATTATTTCTTAATGAGTATGACCTATCGTATCAAATTTTTAAGACTTAACTTAGAAATTACTGCAGTAGGGTAGGTCAATTCTAAAATATATTTTAAAAATTCTATCTTATGAAAGACAATCTTGTTATTGCCATTAGTAGACACCCTTCGTATAGATAACGAAATCAAAGAATCTCGAGACGCTACTAATAACTCACGGTATTGTACTAACGATGAAAATCAAGGCTTATATTGTCATATTACCCCTCCCACTCATTATTTTATAAAATTATATTTTATTTATAAAATAATTTTTGTTTCATAAATCCTTAGTTAATTTAAACAATTTAAATCACTAAGATTTTATAATTTTAAACATTTTAAAATTATAAAATAAGTTAAATGTGATAATTTAAAATTTAACACTTTAATTCAAAACTTCACATTTGGCACATTAATTTTATAAATCCAATTGCTAAATTAATTTATAAATTTAATCTCATTAAATTTATTGCAAAGTGCATTAAATTTAATTTACTAAAATCCTTTTAGTAAAAATAAAATAATAATACACTTAAATGCATGATATACAACAAATAAGTAAGCACTTTTCTATTTAAAATGTCATATAATATGCATGGCAATGTAATTATTATCAACATAATAAAAACATTTAATAAGAAGCGAAACGAAAAAATTTGGCCATGTTTCATGGAATCTAAAACTACAATCCAAATTGCTAATGATGAATATGAATCCAATATTTCAAAATAATCTAATTTGACATCATAGATCAATCATTTTATACTTTTATCATGATATTATAATGTAATGGCAAAATACCCTATAAGACATCACAACCATCATAAACACCATCAGGTTCCACCAAAAAAATGGATTAGCAACAGTAATTGGTGAAAAAATCTAACGAGACAAGAGTAGTATTAATGCATCCTCGTGTTTTATATATATATGTGTGTGTGTGTGTGTGTGTTTGATCCAAACTTTTGGATCAACAGAACAAGACTCTTTAAGATATTGATAATTTTATTATTATTAATATAGTTGTTGAGAACTTTTCTCAAAATATAAATCCTATATACAATTGATCTAATCAATAGGAAAATTGCATAATTTATTCCATGGAACCAAAAAGAAATTATGACCAATCCATTCACACATAAATTCATCACCATAAAAATATTAAAAGCATACATCATAATGCATGAGTGCCTATCCAATCATATAAAGATTATCATATAATCAATTATTAAATTAATAGGAATATAGCTACCAATTGCTAGTTATCTCAAAAAGATTTTGAGATATGTGCGAAAGCAAGATAAGGATCAAATCACTTATAAAGATTATCAAATAATTTAATAATTAATTATTAAATTAATAGGGATATAGCCTGCTCTAATATCAATTGCTGGTTATCTCAAAACGATTTTGAAATATGTGCGAAAGTGAAATAAAGATCAAATCACATATAAAGATTATCATATAATTTAATAATTAATTATTAAATTAATAGGGATATAGCTTGCTCTAATACCAATTGCTGGTTATCTCAAAATAATTTTGAGATATGTGCGGAAGAGAGATAAGGATCAAATCGTATATCTTAAAAAATTTATTTTATGATCTATATCCATATTAATTTAATAATAAAAATAATAAGGAGATTAAAAAATTAATCTTTCGTCGAATGTCTTGAACTCCGCCAACAACACCTAGGAATCACCTAATTCTTTTGATCACCATGGATCTTTTCAAATGTTCTCCAAATTATGATGAACACGAACGAGTGAACATTTCTAATTTGGGTTGAGATCACACAACTGAGTTTTTTATTCACTTTATATTCTCAACTCATGAGACAAAGTAAAATGAAGGAGAAAACTCTTCGTGGGTGATGACAATCATCCTACGTATTTTCTCTCATGAATCTTATATTCTGTGAGAATAATTACTACCATCCCTTTTTAATTAATTAATTAATTAATTAAAAATTAAAGATAAGATTACTTTAACATGGAGTGATGTGGGAGAGAGAAAATCTTTTCCACAATCTTATATCTCTATCCAACAACCCATTGTTGGTTTCTTTTGATATCTTTATCATGGAATGATATGGAAGAGAGAAAAGCTCTAGCATGATTTTGTATATTTCTTCAACAAAAATAACTTCAACATGGACCCTTTTTGTGGAATATGCTTATGATATGTTTCCTAGCCCACCGTATAATTTTTAATTTAAAATAATTTTAATTTATTTTAAATAATTATATTATTTAAAATAAAAATTAATCCAATTAATTTATGTATATAAATTAATTTAGAATTCTCAATTCCAATATAATAACTCAACCCAACATATCATAAAGTTCATATAATTTAATTGAGCCTATGGACATTATAATTTTAAGCTCCAATAATTTTGATATTTAATTAACACTTTAATTAAAATATTAAAATTATTAATTTCAAATTACTCCACTAAAAATTTAAAACTGCACTCTTAAAACTATAAAATTAATAATATTCAAAAGGATTTGAATTGTATATAGTCACTACATATAAATCAATCATTCATAAACGGTTCATAATTAAAGCTAGGTATTTTTTATTAACCTCTTTAATTATATCTTTATCCATAAGTACCATTGATTCTATAATGAATAATATATTTATGATATAATCATAGAGTGCTCTTATTATTCAAGCTATGAATCACCGTCCATCTGACTTCTTTACAAAGGAATGGATTTCATCTTATATATTAATATTACCGGCTACTTATGTTATTATATTTATCTATACTAAGAATTTGACATTATGTTTTGTCAAAAAATATAATACAATAAATAGGAGTCTATTAATATCGATTCATATATGACCGTCATTGATTAATTTTGAATGCTCTATTTTAACAACAAAATTTATTAAAGATTCATAATTAATTATGTTTCAATCTTATATAATCAAATTATATAAAGTGCCTTCATTCTGATAATCTCATTATCAATGATCCGGATAAGATCGTTTCATTCAGAATATAATGAACCACGCTAGTAATTTTAAATTAAAGATCCAAACTTTAATTTATAATTATGGATAAATTTATATTATTTTACTTTAAGTATTATCCTCTATATAATACTTATATATAATATTTAAAGTTACATTTAAATAATCCATGGATTTTCGACATTTATAAAGCTTTAAAATGTGCATGCAAAAATAATATTGAAAATTTTCTTAAATTAATCAGTAAAATAATAAGAGAGAAATAGAAAAAATTTAGAAGTTTTATAGTTTTGCATATTTCGGATCACACAAAGTAGTATATATTTTATAGAAGCCAATTCTTCTAGTTGGCTCCAAGACCTGTTGAGTTGATTGCTTAAGTTTTAAGACTATAATGCTGCTAATTGACTTGGACATTCTAGATAATGAGGGAGGAGGTGTTTAAGATTGCATAGCTTTCATTAAAGATAGGCTTACAATTGATACACTCACGACTAATGGCAATTTCTCATATCATCTTAGAAGATATTTGTTCTAATCTACAACAATTTGAGGTCTCATATCCTAAAATAGATGGAGAGAAGCTAATGCTCTAGCAACATTATTATCCTTGCAGAGAATCTAAGGATGAAAGATCTACAAATCGAAGGGTGAGTTTCCTTCAGCTCACAATACATGAGAGAATTTAGCCCTCGGAATCAGTCTTCAAAACTATATATACTGTGGACAAGCCTTAACAATGCCTTTTAAGGATAGTTTTTCAAGAATGATCTTTGTAGTAATAATACCAAAGTTGTTACCTAACAATGGCTAATGAATAAGTTATTTCAATAGGAGAACATTAAAAAAAATCTAAGACACCAATAAAATTTATATCGAGCTAAGTGAATAGAAATATTTCTTAGATATCATTAAATTCTCATGTTGCATCATTCTTGCATTTTCCTCTATTTGGCTTTTTGATGAATAATTTTATATGAAAATGGTATTGATTAAAATATCATGTGAATCCTACAATTCTCAAAGACTAAACATAGCTATGGATACAAGACCACTTAAATTGATATTCTCTCAAAGAATCCCAATTAATAGCTAAGAAGGCATTAAGAAAAGAGAAATCAACAACCAAGGGTATGTTTGAAATCTACACGGGATTGAGATGGAATTGAATTAATAATATAAATATAAATTTATGCTTAGTTCTTACTTTAATTTACCTAACAATCATTTTATGGTTGATGATTTGTAAGTTTTGAACCAATTGGTGGATCTAAACCATTGAAGAGCTTAAGGTCCCTTGTGTGGGCTTATCATGTATTAAACAAGTTGAGCTGATGTAAATTTACAGGGCTTGGGCTTCCTCAAGTTATTTGACATGGGGAAGGGGAAGGGGGAAAAAAAAAAAAAATACAACCTTGGATGTTCCTTATAAACGATTTTTGAAAATGCCTCTCAAAAAAAGAAAATTTTAATTCATCATCTTCATAATATGTTGTAAGACTTATATAATAATCGTCAGCATTTTACGCTATTCTACAATCAAAATAAAGGAAATTAAACCTCTTTTTTTTTTTTCCTTTAAGCAAAAGTTAATTAGGTAGCGCAAGGCCGCCGAAGCAGCAACGCTCCTGAGTGCCAACCAACCAAAGAGGATTTTGAAGCAAGGTTTGTTTTCTTTAAAGAGAATAATATGTAATTAAAATGCCATGAAGAAATGAGAAGAAGCTGTTCTCATTCTATCAAAAGACTAATGGCAATTAAAGGAAACAAAACCCCCTCGCGACGACTGTTATTGTTTTGTAGTTATTGCTCGACAAAAGAGTACCCATCTTGGCCAAATATAAATTTGAACCCTTGATGAATGCTTTTCTCAGGCAAGATCAAGAAGTTAGACATGGCTTCCAACTCTTCCTCCATTGCCATCAAAATTTTGGTTGCTATCACAGTTCTTGCTATGCTCATCACTTATGGTAGATATCTTCTTCTATTCCACTATAGAAAGTAGGAAGAACATGTGGCAATGAAGGCCTTTGAACACATCGTTCTTTTTTTTTTTAACATTCATGCAGCACAATTTAATTATGTTTTTATCCTCTAAATATGTGCGTATTAAGGCTTAAATGTGTTAGCTAATTCAAAATTTATTTTTGTTGTCACAGCAAATGGTAAACGCCTTAAATGTATCTACGATTGTGGACCTTGGTCGGACTGCGATTATGATTGCCGTCAGAGAGGATTTCACCTGGGTGGAGAATGTTTGCCACCGCTGTATTTAACTTGTTGCTGTCGGAGATGGTGAAAATGCAACGCAGCTCTATATCAAATTGTCTACTTCATTTTCGATCGATGGTTTATTATAAAATTGTAACGAAATCATATATTACAAGAATACCAGTACGATCAATATAAATTTTTTTTATAAATTATTCATGGATTATTATAGATTATCATTTCTTGACCTCTATTGATCTGGTTTAGACGTGCATTTTATACAGAGATATCGTACCATTTATTTTCTAACTTGTAAGCATAATACCAATCTATTTTGAATCATATAGGATGATTCCACTCAATTTATACAGATTTGATAGGCTTGACATCGTACCAATATCTTGCTAATATCATATAGTATGAACGGCACAAATTAATATGATAGATATTGTAACTATTATCACAATATAAGCATGTCGTCATTGCTTGGGATTGAAGATGGGAATGCAAAATTTTGGCAATACTTTTGTTGAAACTAGATATACAAAGATGCGATGAGATTTGATTTCATCGATATCACATCCAATTTAACCATACATTTAGAAATAAAGAGTTTTTCATATGTATGTATTTGAAAATTTTAAGGTACTATATAATGTAACCTTTACTAGCATATTTTATGATTACACCTTGAATTATCAAGGAGACACATATACTACAAGGGTAATGTTAGTGCAGCTCTATTTTTGTCTAATGATAATATCTAATAGTTGAATTTTTTGATACAAATATTATCAAAAGTTATCTAGGAGAAAAAAACCTATGACTCATAAATTTAATAAATTAAAATGGAAACAAAGGAAAAAAAATGTTATGATGCATTCCACGGTATTCATGCATCAACAATTTCTAATTGATCGTTGTCTTGTTAAGAATTAATAGCCTACAATCATTTGTAAAGAGAAAAAGACAACAAGAATTCAATGCTTGACAAAGGGAGTCTAGAAGTTGAGCACTAAATGGGTTTTTGGCTTGGCTTCTTTCTTAATCAAATGGGCTCTATCGAGTCTATTATCAAGATGACATAAAATTGTGGCAGAAACAGCATGGTTTATTTGTAACCCTACCTCGAACATTCTAATTCTTTTTAATAGTAGAAACACAATGAGCCATTTGCAAAGAATTGTAAGCACGCCGATATTTAAGTTCAAGACCTCATCAAAAATGATAAAAAGTAATAAAATTATTTTTTGTAAATGTATCATGCAATTATAAACCATCTTCAGTAAGTATATAAGGAATAGGAATTGAATGTAAATAAAAAGGAAGAGGATGCTATTTATATGTAAATAACCCGTATGGTAGCTTGTTTGCATGTTGGTCTTTAATTAACGACCTATTAAGTGACCAGGACCAAATGACTTGGCTTAAGGATCCAATCTAGATAACTAAATCAAACTATGATGATGGTGGTGGTGGTGGTTATGGTGATGAAAGAAGTTCACGTAAGGACATATCAGATTGGTAACATAGGGTGAGTCACATTTTAAGACTTTGAATTCAAATTTCAATTTGATTGGTATTTTTGAATGTCATTGTAAACAATATGGCTAGTTCCAAATCCATAATTTAATTAGCTTTTTATACTTTTGAGTCCAAGGTACTTGGTGTTTTTTAAGTCTAGATCTTCTTTTGAGCAAGCCAAGCACCAAATCTAAATAAAAGGTTTAGAACTATGAAACCATATATAGTCTTCAAAGTTTAAGGCTTACTTTCTGTTTTCTAAACTGGTTTGAAATTTATATGTTGTTTTAAGGTTTCTGATATCAAGACTAAGTTTGTCTTGCTTTTTAGATATTTTAATCAATTTTAGCTCTAAAACTTTTTGGAAAGCGGCAACTACAAGTTGTTGCAAGGAGTTTTAACGCGTTCCTTCTTTGAAAATTCGATAATATATATTAAAGCTATGTTTTAGTTCTAATATAATAGCTCTAAATTTGTAGAAGATTTTGAGTGATATTCTTGGAAAGTGTATGTACATATTATGACTTAAAGTTTTATTATGTTTTTCAACTCTTATAAGAATATATTATCAATATTTTATGAGGCATTCGTAGAGTTATATAAAGTGGGGATATAAAAATGAGAAAGTTTTATAGAGATCATAGTGATGCTATATTAGACTTATTCATATTGTCAATGAGATTTTCTTTGTACCTCTAGTGTACGTAACCCCCTTCAAATTATAAAATAAATCTTATATATATGCTAAAACTATATTTAAAAACATAGAAATAATCCATCTCTCTCTCTCTCTCTCTCTCTCTCTCTAGCAATAACACACTGGATGATATGGTGCTCCTATTAATTCATGATATGAAGGCAATTCCTCGTTAAACATACCTTATTGGTTAAGAGTGTCATGATTATTAGGATCATCCATCTCTCATAGATGACAATACAAGGCCACTAGGAAAGTCAGGGGAGGCCACAATTCATTAAAGGCCACTTATTAGAGGTAGGCAGCTCCCAAAGGATTCCTCTTCAATAGGAGAGGAATTCTTCCTAATTAGAGGTAGGCACTGGGCCGTGCCACCCATGGCACGGCACGACCCAGTAAATCGTGCCATGCTAGACTCAAAAAAAAAATTTCACTGGCCCGGCACAGCACAGCCCATGACGGGCTTGGGCCGACCTACCGTGCCGGCACAGCCCACATGGGCCTGGCCGTGCCGGCCCACTCGATAAAATTTTTTTATAAAAAAATATTTTTTTTGATAAATTAAAAAATTATTAAAAATAAAAAATTTATTAATATGAAGCCACCTTAATGGTGGAGGGTTTGGCATAGACTCCTACTAGTTTATTAATTTAAAATCAAAATGGTACAAGAAGGGAGGAGGGCTAGGCCTGACCTCTAGAATACAATAAGAAAGGAGAAAAAATAGAGAGAAAAAAATAAAGATGCATGACTCACTTTAACAATTAAAAAAATAAAAATATACAATTATAAAAATAGAGATGACTCACTCATTCATCAGTAGTATTTGTGTCATCATCATCTTCGCTGGTTAAGTCATGTCCACCTTTATCTTAAAGCCTCGCCTCAGCATCCAACCAATCTTTGAAGAAGATAAGCATCTCAGCTGTCTCGCCAGTCATCCTACTTCTCTTTTCGTCCAGAATATATCGACCTACACTAAAAGTGGATTTCGATGCTACTATGGACATCAGTACAGCTAAAATATCTCGTGCAATGGCAGATATAACATGATATTGATTTCTAACACTCTTCCACCAAGCTAATACATCTAGACTTTCTATTTGATCTTTATCATATGCAGAATGAAGATCGTTTTATAAATAAAATTCTAATTCATTACTTAAAGATGAAGAAAATGAAGCATGTGTGTGTCTTCTAATGAATGAAAAAGTAGATGACGAACTAGATCTAGAAGAAGAAGCAGAGCTTTTAGCATGTATTCTAGATCCATAAATTTTGTCATTATATAAACCATAAATATCATTAAGAAGTCGTGTTACCTCATCTTTAGCACGTTCAGGATTTTGATTCATGTTTTCACAATATTGATCAATTAAAAATTTTATGCCATTTAATTTAACTCTAGGATCAAAAACAGTAGCTAAGTTATGCAATGGACATATCTTATTCCAATATTCATTCCATTTAGTTTCCATATTACATATAATAGGCATTAAAACTTCATGATATCTACATTCTTTAAATTTTTCACTAATTACATATGATTTTTGTAAAAATGAACAAGATATTAGATAATAAATACATGAAAAAATATTTGTAGCATCATAAAAAGTAACCAAAAAATCTTCTAAAATTTTACCTTGATGCCAATCAGTTTTAGTCAATGTAAATCCTAATCCACGATCATTAATATAAGCACTTAATAAGTTTGTATATGGATATGCATCATGTATCATGGTATAGGTACTATTCCAATTAGTTATTACAAAGTTTAAATTTTTTAAAATACTTACCATGATCTACACATAATTATTTAAATTCTTGAAGTTTTGACCTTGAAGCATGAATAAAAGAAATTCATTTCTAATTTTTAAAATAACCTCTTGAATTATGTTTATGCCAGATTGAGCAGAAAGATTTAATATATGACATGCACATCTAATATGAAATAATTGTCCATCTAAAATGGGATGCAAAGAGTCATTTAATAATGCAACAACAGAATTATTATTAGATGTATTATCAAAAGCAATTGATATTATTTTATTATTAATATTATATGAGCATGCGGTTTGATAGATAATATTTAAAATTTATTATCCCGAATGCGGAAAATCAAAAACATGAAAAGCAATAATTCATTATTTGGTTTCCAATCATTATCAATATAATGAGAAGTAATAGCAATAAAATAATTACTGCCTACAGATGCCAAATATCTGAAGTTAAAGAAATTCTAGCATTTAAATTTAATAGACTTTCAGTTAAACTTTATTTTGCTAAAAAGTTTATCATAGCCCGTCTTCTAAAGGTTCGGTTACTAGTTCTTCTATAAGTATGTTGTAGGCTTAATTGAATATATCTTTCAAAATTATAAAATTCAGATAAACTAAAAGGTAATTCATCCTGACTATCCATCTTACCAATAATTTTTTCTGATTTTCGTAGTTATATGCAAAATTACCTACAAGTTATTCCTCTTGTATATTAAGGATACATTACCGATGAGAATCATGCATCCTATGAGTCTCTTGATGTCTTTTTAAATGCCATGTTCCCCAGTACTAGAACAACTCCATCAACCATAATTCTATCGAAATCATTCCAAACATTACTAGTCCTCTTATGAGAAGAGGTTTGATATTTACTGACACTGGCTCTAGAGGAAACTTGAGGTTGGGGATTAGTTTCCTCACCCTCAGAAAAAGGAAGAATGTTAAAATTACTTTCTTTAAAAGATGTCATATCTAAAATTTTTAATTAATAAATATAAAAAAATAAAAACTAATCCACAAAAAGGAATTGAGAAAATGATCAAAGGTGAAGGCATAGAATCGAGATTTGTGAGCTTCCTCTTATGCTCTCGCTTCTCAACAAGAAGTGACCTTGTAGCACTTGACTACTTTCTTGAGCACTTGCCACTTGCAAGAACACTTGCAAACTAAAAATTAAATTACTAATTTACTAGAGCACTTGCTAGAAGAGAGAAATAGTAGTAATAGAGAAGAGTTGGTTTGGTGTGGTAAGAACGAGGAAGAAATGGGCTATTTATAGAAGTCCCAATTTTTTTTCCCAAAAATACCCTTTGATATAGCTGTTATATGGCTGTTGGGAGGGATAAATGGTCTAAACCCCTTTCTAAATGGCTATATAGCCGTTAGAGGCCGTGCCGTGCTAGGCATGGCCCACCAGGGCCGCGCTGGCATGGCCTGAGGCGTGCACGACCTGAGGCACGCCACAGCTTGAGCCATGCCTGGGCACGGCCCTGGGCCATGCTAGGCCCGGTAAGGCTGGGTCGTGCCAGGCATGGCCCATCATGGACCGTGCTGGGCTTGAATTTTTTTTACCGTACCGTGCCTGGCACGGCCCGTTTGTTACTGGGTCATGCTAAGCACGGCACGGTAACTTTCGAGGCACGGTGGGCCTGGGCCGTGCCGTGCTAGGCACGGCCCAGTGCCTACCTCTATTCCTAATCTAAGAAGAATCCTCTTTGATAAATAATTATTCCAAAATGGAATAAGGATGGAATAGTTATTCAATAAGGATGGAATAGTTATTCCAATTATTCCAGTATTATTACAGCCCTATTCTTGATTTATTTTAGGTGTCTTTTGGACCAAATCTCATGATGGTCAAGTAGGATTTTGGCCTGGTGTTTGCAAAATTTCTCCCCAGTGATGAAATTATGATTAATTAGGAAAGAATTCTTCTAGTCCAAGAGGAATCCTCTTGACTTGGAGAGTAGGTGACTTCTTTGCGGCCTACCAACATCACTGCAGATCCTGGTCAATGTGGTCGATGACAAGGTAAAGGACAATAGATGGGGCGGTGCTGATTTGGAATAGGGATTGGGGCATGATCGGCCAGCTAGATGAGAGGATGCCAATGATGAAAGGGGATAGCTTTAGAGAAATTTGTTGCCTCATACCATTTAAGCAAAAGATCATTCCAAGCAGGGAAAAACTCTCAAAATTTTATACTCAATTCATCAATTCAATGGGGCAACTATCAACTATTTATAGAGCAAAATTGGCTTTAAAAAATCAAATAAAAATCATGATATTTTTAAAAATAAGAGACCACTAATCATAGACTTATTCAACATTAACAAAAGCTGGAGTTCTACTTACAAAAATAAGACTCCTAAAAAGAAACTTATTAAAGTTTTCTATTTTGTCAAGAAGTCTTTTCAAACTGTAATAGAAACTAAAAGCGAGAATGAAAAGTTTTCCATATACTTCTATTATATGCAGCTTTATGTATACTATGTGATGCAACATAAGATATAACAAGTAGATACTATAATGAGTAAGACCATGCTAAACTTCAATGGAGCTTAGGTTATTAAGAGAGAGATTTTTCTTTAAATAAAAGTCAGTATCCAACTTTAGTTAGATTTCTTAATTTGCACGTAAATAATTCTAGCATATTTTCCTATAACAAGGCCTATTTCTAGTATGATTTTTCACATTTCTTTATTATCTAGTCCTATTCGTAGTAAGATTTTATACCGGATTTAATATCCAAACTAGGATTACAACCATGGTTTATATATATATTCCTAATTCATTATGAACATCCTTTGATATATTAGTCAAATTTATTTTATGAGAACTTTTTCTATCAATGAAGGGTTCTTTGATCTAAATTTCTTTAATTTTATGTGTTTGATCCCTAAATTCAATTTTTATTTATCAACTCGCCTTCCAATTTTCATGCAGTGTTCCTATGATATGCATATGGCATGATATTTCTTATATAGCGGAAGTTGTCTCTAAACACATGTCAAATTTAGGATGGAAACATTAACAAGCCATGAAATGGATCCTTCAACACTTAGAGGGATGAAGAATAGTAGCTTGTGTTTCGGAAGCACTTCCTTAGAGTTTGTTAGTTTTGTTGATACAGGCTGCACTCATTGTAAGGATATAAAAAGATATATTACTAGTATATTTTTACAATTGATGGTGGTAATGTTAGTTGGATATCATAATTGCAGTTTATGGTTTTTTAAAGAGACTAAAGATGAGTTTATTACTTTGACAGAGGTAGCAAAAGAAATGTTTAAAGAGACTTTTTGATGAGCTTGGAATGGGATAAGAGAAATATGTTGCATACTCTGATAATCAAAATATAACTCATCTTACAAAGAATGTAACTTCAAAATGATACCATTTCATTCAATTTACTTTAAAGTATCATGATTTTCTTGTAGAAAAGTTCATACAAGAAGAAATCTTGCTGGTATCCTAACAAAGATCATGACTGGTAGGAAAAATTTGTTGTGCATGTGAATTTTTAGGTTAATATAGACGTAGCTCAAATAATTGAAGAACAATACATCAAGAATGCTAGCTATCTTGAATATGAAGTTAGCTATATTGAATAATGAAAATTTGCTTCCATGTGGAAGATTATTGAACTTTTTTTTGGTCAAGCCATTTAGGTTAGTAAATCTCATGATCTATCTTAACCTACTTACCATTATCATTTTGAGTTATTGGATTGGGTTTGATTCAAAAACCATGGCTGTTTGAGAACTTACATACGAAGGCTGAAATAATTGAGATTGCAAAACATGAAGAAAAAAAGAGACAAAAAAAAAGGAAAAATGGCAATTTTAGAGGAGGGTTTCGGATCTTCTAGAAATTTTTGAAGTATTTGGGAGTCTATTCAAGAAGAACATTTTTTTCATCCTTGAGAGTTTATTCTCATCCCTTATTTTCTCCATTATTAGCACTACAAGAGAAATAAAATATTGCGACGCCCAAATGCGTCGCAATTGCATCGCTAAACATGCTATTGCAACGCAATAGCGACGCAATGATGGCATCGCTCAACTGTCCGTCGCAATACCCTTTTGTTGCAATTGCGTCACAATATTGCGACTCTCTGCGACGCCACATTGCGTCGCAATACTGTGACGCATACAAATGCATCGCTAAATTTAAAATTAATTTTTAAAATAAAAAAATTATTATTAAATATTGCGACGCACTAAATTGCGTCGCATTATTGAGACTCATCCAGCTGCGTCGCAATATTTAATAATAATATTTTTGGTATAATAGTGACGCAATTTGAGTCGCTAATGCGTCGCAAATAAAAATTATTTTAAAATATTGCGATGCAGGGTCATTGCGTCACAATATTTATTAAAAATTTTAAGATAAAATAGCGACTCAATTTTAGTCGCTAATGCGTCGCTATTAAATTTATTTTTAAATTATTGCGATGCCAGGTCATTACGTCGCAATATTTAATAATAATATTTTAAAAATATTAGCGATGCAATATCAGTCGCTAATGCGTCGCAAATTTTGTTTTTAAAAAAATATAAAGATTAAAAATTAAAACGGTTAATACAATTTTGCTAAATCTAAATATTGATACAAACATTTTTCACTCAATCCAAACAATAATAAATTTTCAAAAATAATTTATATATTAAAATTTTGAAGTTTTTACAACATAAAAAAAGAAAAGAAAAATACATCAAGAATCTGGGTGATCACGTGGAGGCTGTGGAGGCTGAAGACTCTGCGACAAGCGGCTAACCATATCCCGCAAATAATGCATCTCGTCTCGCATGTCTGCAACCTCCTGATCCCGGCCTCGCATATGATCCTCAAAATCCTGCTCGACCTCCTGGCGAATCTCCTCTGCAATAGATCTGCGAAGCTCCTGTAAACGCTCGGGAGGAAGATCATCAGGAACTCGCGAGCTGGAGGCCTGATGGGAAAAAAATGTAGAAGCTCTAGTGCCCAGACCATAGACCCTGCGGTCTCATGGCTGGGCACCAATAGCCTCCAAAAACACACGCCGACTCTCCTCTGCTGAGAGTTCGACGGGCGTCTCCCCATCAGTAGAGTCGACCTGCGATGCCTGGGAGCGAAGCTCGTCGACTCGTGTCTTGAAATTATGAAATCAACAATAAATGAGTTAATAAATTTCTCGAAATAAAATTTTAGAAATTAAACAGATACTACATAAATCTAATTTCTTACCGCAACCTCCCGTGATCGCATGTTGACCCAAGAGCCGTCCCTCCTGGTGTGTGTCGCCCTGAATAGACGAAACTCACCAGGATCTCCGCCCTCCTGCTCAGTCTATAACAATAAAAAAATGATATTAATACAAATATTTGTAAATAACTAAAATAGTAATTAAAATATTTATGTTTTCTTACCATACGCCGTCTGTGCTTCTGAATCGAAATGGAGCCCAAAGTATGGCGGAGAGACCCGTGCCAGGACCGCCCTTCTCAGATCGGCGGTTCATGCTGGCTGATGTGGACCTCCTGCGCCAGCCATCGGACTCCCAGGCCTGCTGCCACTCGTGCCAAATACCCTCTGGCACATGCGCAGGATGCTGACCCGATGACCTCCAACGATGAAGCATGTCGGAGTATCGGCGTCGCGTTAGAGCCTCCCATGCTGCCCTAATGGCATCATGGCTGGCAGGATCCCACGTAAACTTTTTCTGCATTAAAATAAACAGTTAGTTTCTAAATTTATTAAGTTTAAAAAATTATATATCACTAATAAATTGTATTTAATAAGTTTACCTGAAACTCAGAAAAATAAAACTCCCTCGTGGCTGGAGATACGTGGCGCCAATCGTAGCCACTGGGATCTGCACGCCTCTGAAAAACGGCGCTGATGTGGCTGGATACATGATGCTGCTCAATGAATCTGTTAAAAAAAATGCAAGTTTATAAGTAAATGACTTAAAAACATAAACATATATTTTAATTAGTATATACTTACATCCCCTGAGCATCAAGTCGAAGTACAGTGTGGCTGATGGTGGAAGAACTCTCGGAGGTCTGTGCCGATCGGCTGGATGGTAATACTGCTGGAGAGATCGAAGGCTGCGCCTCTGCTGGAGATCCAAACTCTCCATCTCCGACGCTCATGTGATCTGATGTAGCAGGATCCAAACTACATCTCTGCTCACCCAATCTGTCGTCGGTAGATCTACCTCTTCCCCTCATACTGAAAATACTAAAGATTCACACAATTAAATTACGATTAATGATTGACTATGTAAGAATTTAACACTTATAAAAAAAAGTTAAATTTTAAAAAACCTTTATGTTTAATCGGTGTCATTTGTTTCGTGAAATGTTGGTTCAACATCCGATGCCGTATCGGATTGCGAATCAGTTTCATTATCATCGGAAGGAAATCGAACATTTGCATCCGCAATTTCTTGGACATTACCACTTGGATCTCTAAGTGATGTTTCAGGAGCCCTTGTGTCATCCTCAATTGCATGCATTTCCATCTCATCCTCTTGAAATGCAGGGCACTCGGCTGATTGACTTGATGAACTCTCCTCTAATACGATTGTTGAACGTGGGACGATTTTAGAAATGGCCCACCAATCTCGCTTGTCGTTGCGCAAACTTGGATATCCGCAGTAAAAGACTTGCTGAGCTTGGGATGCAAGGATGAATGGGTCATATTTCTGCAATCTTCGTCGATGGTTCACTTCAACCAAATTATAGTCATTATGAACCCTTTTGCCCACAGGAACTATCGGATCGAACCAATCACAACGAAACAATACGGTTCATTTCATAGGCCAACCGGGATATTCAACTTCAACCACCTCTACTAACTTTCCATAATAATCCTGCATATTTGCTCCAACACTTTCTCCTTTCACACACACGCCCCAGTTCTGCGTGCCTCTTGAAGCTACTAATCGTTCAATCTGAAATTTGTACACATTTACAAAATAGCCAGTAGAGGTTGTTACGGTCTTCAATGGCCATTGCGATAGACATTTAATGAAAATATTGTCGGTTGTGGACCATGGACCGTTGACCTATAAATTAATAAGCTATTGACATCCAATTCAAAAAATAATAGCCATTATCGAAATTGATTGAGTGATACTACTCACAAATTCATAAAACCAGTAAGCAAACTCCGTTTCTAATTTCTGCCCAATTGCAACTTGACTGATGTCGGGATTCATCTATCATTGTCTATCACAAAACATCCTTATGGGATGAAAAGGATGAAAACTTATGTTAGAAATTAAATATTATGGTATATTGTTATATAAATTTAAATTTCTAATTTAACATTGAAGTATACACTTACTCAATATATGGATCGACTTCTCGACGGTTCATTAGGATGTAATAATGTGCTGCATTATACTCCATATCGCTAAGATTTCTTGACTTCTGCCCACCAAATGAACGGCCGATAGCTTTAAAAATTGATATTCTACCGTCATTAGCTTCTGCTTCGTCCACACATACGTCATCGTTACGATCATGATTTCGGCTCCTCGTGTGGACATGACCCTCAAAGTAATGTGAGGCAAAAGCTGAAACTTCTTTGACCAAGTGTGCATTGCATATAGAACCTTCAACCCTTGCCTTATTACGCACATTATTTTTTAACTTCTTAAGATACCTATATGTAAAGTTGCAACAAAAAATTAACGAATTTTTCAAGCAATGAAATAATATTTGAAATGTCAACATATCTTAATGATGTATATATTTACCTTTCGAAAGGATACATCCAGCGATACTGCACGGGACCAGCTATGCTCGCTTCGTATGGCAAGTGAACCGGTAAATGCTCCATTGAGTCAAAAAAACTGGAAGGAAATATTCGCTCAAGCTTACATAAAATAATTGGAATTTCCTCCTCAAGCCTTGCCATGGATGCAGAAGTAATGACTGCGGCAGATAACTCCTTGAAGAATAAGCTGAGCTCCGTAATTGCCTTCCAGACATGTTGCGGAAGCAACTCACGAAAAGCTATAGGTAATAATCGTTGCATGAAAACATGGCAGTCGTGACTCTTCATGCCGAACAACTTGAGCTTATGCATGTCCACACACCTACCGATATTTGAGGCATAACCATCTAGAAATTTTAACCCTCTAAGCCAGTTACATAAAACTTCTCGTGAATTTCTGTCAAGAGTGTAACATGCTTTAGGATAGGTTCCATTGGCACTCCTTCTCAAATCACCTCTTCTGCAGTACTGATTAAGTTCTTCTCTTGACTTTGCAGTATCTTTTGTTTTTCCGGGATGTTTAGCACCGTGTTAAATATGTTATCAAAGAAATTTTTCTCGATATGCATAACATCCAAGTTGTGCCGGATGAGATTTGTGCTCCAATAAGGCAAATCCCAAAATATACTTCGCTTCTTCCAGTTATGTTCTTTACATATACGGCCATTTATTCTATCTGCATCCGGTTCCCATGCATACATCAACCCCAAATGCTCTATAGAATCAAATAGATCCGTGCCGGACCTAACCGGTTCGGCAAATTTTGTGACTGCTTTGTTCTTCCGGAAGGCGATCAAGTTACGCCTGTAAGGATGATTTAAAGGCAAGAACTTCCTATGGTTATCAAACCATGACTGCTTACCACTCTTCTGCAATGTAAATGCATCCGAATCATACATGCAATGAGGGCATGCCAGACGTCCAGCAGTGCTCCAACCAGACAACATTGCATATGCCGGAAAATCACTTATTGTCCACATCAAAGCAGCTCTCATTAAGAAATTCTGTTTCATAGAAATGTCGTAGGCTACGACTCCTGTTTCCCACAACATTTTCAATTCGGCCACCAACGGTTGCAGAAAGACATCAATCTTTTCCTTTGGATTTGATGGTCCTGGAACCAAAACGGTTAAAAACATTGCAGTATCTTTCATGCACTTCCATGGAGGAAGGTTATATACAGTCAGTATCACAGGCCAACATGAATACTGTTGCCCCGCTTGACCAAATGGTTGGAAGCCATCGGTACAAAGACCTAATCTCACATTCCTTATATCTTCAGCGAAATCAGGATGATTTTCATTGAAATGCTTCCAAGCCTTTGAATCTGATGGATGCCGCATTTCATCCTCTTTAGATTCATGTTCGGCATGCCATCTCATATCAGCAGCTGTTGCCTCAGATCTGTATAATCTCTGCAGGCGTGGGGTAAGAGGAAAGTAATGCATCCTCTTGTAAGGCACACTTTTCCTCCTACTTGTACCGGCTCCTCCTTCGTGTTTTTGTACCTCGATTGCCCACAAATCTTACACCATCTCAGCTCTGAGTCTTCACCCCAAAATATCATACAATTGTTCAAGCAACAATCGATCTTATTAACTGGGAGCCCAAGCCCACGCAACAACTTCTTTGTTGCGTAAAAACTGTCTGCGGCAACATTATCATTTGGCAAAATTTCTTTGATTAACCCAGCTACAGAATTGAACGCCTTTTCTGATAATCGATGTTCTGCCTTAATATTCAACATTCGAGCAGCTGTAGAGAACTGGGAATGACCCTCACACCAGGATACAATTCTTGATTTGCAGCACGCAACATATCATAAAATTGCTGTGCTTCTGGATTTGGTTTCTTCCATAAATGTATTCTGATTGAATTCATTACCCGATGCATTCATCACCATTTGTTCATATGTGTTTAAATTCACAAATGGTTCATCTACGGGAATTGACTCTTGTTGGCCTATAACAGCTGCTGGAAATCCTCTGGTTCACCATGACAGTACCAAACATAGTAATCAGGAACAAACCCCTTCTTACACAAATGCACCTTAACAGTTTCCACATCTCTGTAGGCTTTATTCTGACACCTGTGGAAGTTGCATGGGCACCTAATCCTAGGCCCATCCATCCATTCAGGTTGGCTACATGCAAATGCGATAAATTCTTCCAATCCATTCAGAAAATCTGGATTAAGCAAGCCATCTTTTATCCTTGCATACATCCACGAGCGAGCCCCGCTCATTTTTGACCGACTTATACAAGTCTGGTAAATCATTAAATGAAACCACAAAATAAAACTATATTAGTATTACTAAATATATAACTAAATTATTTCTTGGTCACAACTAAGGTTAATAACAACCATTTAAATCATTTATAAGTAACCAAATTTTTTTTAGGCAACTAAGGTCCCTACCATGCAAGGGCGAGCCACGGCTACGATCCTTGGCGTGCTAGCAAGGACCGATGCACAGGTTCATGGCTAATGGAGGGCTTGAGTTTGGGTCGGGCCGCAAGGCGGTGCGTTTAATCATGAGACTTCACAAGAATTCAAGTGTCTTAAATAATTCTACCTTCACTCCATGTCTAAAGGTAAGGCCCTATCCCATTCAAGAATATTTTTTGTGATATGTTATTCTGCTATTAATTATCATCGATCGGTTACATTGAAATTTCGGCAGCATTTCCCCATATGTTCTCCTAAATGTGTGGTATATAAGCCACACTAGGAGAACGTATGAGCAAATACAAACCGAAATCTCACCCCACGATGATTATAGCAGACTAACATATCGCAAGAAATATTCTCAAACTGTCCACCAGGACAATTTGAGAATTTGCAAGACTAAGGCTTACAAATTCTCAAACGGGTCTAAAGGTTAAAGTGCTGTGATTATGGAAGTCCGAAGACAATCGAACTTATGCTTGTTATTCTTAACTTCTTGTGAATTATACATGTAATCACTAACTTTTTAAGATTATTGTGTCAAATACAAATGTTTGCGAATACTAAAATGTAAATCATTGAAACTACTAATTTGTTGCTGGAAATTAAATAATATTACAACAAGACATTTTATTTAGCATTTCATAATTTAATGCATCATTCAGTTTGCAGCAGAATATAAATAATCAAGACATAACAAATGTAAATAAGTACAAATGCACAAATACTATTGCATAAACATTCTGCTTAAATTAATTATTGCATAAACATTATGCAAATTAAATAATAATACAACAAGACTTCCTATCTAGCATTACAAATATTATTGAATAATCAAGACATAACAAATAGTCTATCCAAACAGCTTATTGAATAATTCTTGTTTTCCCCCCCCCCCCCCCCTTATTAAGATAAGAAAATTTTTTTTTTTTTTGTGACAGTGGCCTGGCCACCGTGGCCAGGCCACTGCCGGCCACGGCAGCGGCCGTGGCCCGGCCACGGCAGCGGCCGTGGCCGCTTGTCCGACCGCGGCCACGGCCGTGGCCGGACAAGAAAATAGGGGGGGGGGGGGGTTTCCCCCTCCCCCCCTGTTTTTTGTCACAGTGGCCAGGCCACCGTGGCCAGGCCACTGCCGGCCACGGCAGTGGCCGTGGCCAGAGAAGACGGCCACGGCAGCGGCCGTGGCCGCCTTGTCCGGCCGCGGCCACGGCAGCGGCCGTGGCTGCCTTGTCCGGCCGCGGCCACGGCCGTGGCCGGACAAAAAAAAGGGGGGGTGGGGGGGGGGGGGTTTCCCCCCTCCCCCCCCCCAGTTAAGAAATTTTTTTTTTTGTCACAGTGGCCTGGCCACCGTGGCCAGGCCATTGCCGGCCGTGGCCGGAGAAGACGGCCACGGCAGCGGCTTGCCGCCTTGTCCGGCCGCGGCCACGGCCGTGGCCGGACAAGAAAAAAAAGGGGGGGGGGGGGGGGGTTTCCCCCCTCCCCCCTGTTAAGAAAAAAAAATTTTTTTTTTGTCACAGTGGCCTGGCCACCGTGGCCAGGCCACTGCCGGCCACGGCAGCGGCCGTGGCCGCCTTGTCCGGCCGCGGCCACGCCGTGGCCGGACAAGAAAAAAAAGGGGGGGGGCGGGGGGGTTTCCCCCTCCCCCCTGTTAAGAAAAAATAATTTTTTTTTGTCACAGTGGCCTAGCCACCGTGGCCAGGCCACTGCCAGCCACGGCAACGGCCGTGGCCGGAGAAGACGGCCACGGCAGCGGCCGTGGCCGGAGGGAAAACATTATAAAAAAAAAAAATTTTTAAGAGTGTTGGGGCTTACCTTGGTCGAGAGAAGAAGCCGGAGTCGGATGAGAACGCCGGGGTAGCCGGAGGACCACAGGGGATGCGCCGGAGCAGCGAGGTGGGAGCCGGAAATGTTTAGACCACGGCGGCGGCTAGGTCAAGACGGGGAAGAAGAAGAAGAGAAGGGTGGCTTAAATATAAGTAATTAGCGACGCAATAATTGCGTCGCTATATGGTCGCAATATTTTTTTTATTTATTATGTCTTAGCGACGCATTAGTGCGTCGCTAATCCATCGTTAATATGGTTTTATTATAATTTTATGAAAAAATAGCGACGCCAATAAATGCATCGCTAATGCGTCGCTAACTTGGCGCCAACATCCGACAGAAAATTATTTTTATTTTCTATGAATTGCGTCACTAAGGCGTCGCAATAGTTTTTTAATATTTTAAATTGATTAAAATAAAAACTTATTACAATAATTGCGACGCAAGCAGTGCGTCGCAATAATTTTTAAATATTTTTAAAAGATAATATTTAAAATTTATGATAATAATTACGACGCAAAATTGCATCGCAATAATTTTTAATATTTTTAATCAGCTATATGTATTTTAATATTGCGACGCATGTTTGTGTCGCAATATTATATTTCTTTTATTTATTAATACTGATAAAAAATATAATTGTGACGCATATATTTGGTCGCAATATTTGTTTATATTTTTTTAAACTGCATCGCTAAGGTGTCGCAATAATTTTTTAATATTTATAAATGATAATATTTATAATTAATGTTAATAATTGTGATGAAAATGGCGTCGCAATATATTTATAAAATTTTTAATTACATAAATTTAGTTTAAAAATATTGCGACGCAACTTATGCGTCGCAATATTATATTTCTTTTATTTATTAATACTAAAAAATTTTGTATTTACTAAAAATAATTGCGACGCATATATTTCGTCGCAATATTTGTTTTTTTTTTCCTAAAATGCATCGCTACGGAGTCACAAAAATTCTTAATATTTATTAATGATAATATTATAATTTATGATAATGTGACGCCATATTGCGTAATAATTTTTTAATATTTTTAATTAGATATATTTATTTAAAAATATTGCGACACAAATTATGCGTCGCAATATTATATTTTTTTATTTATTAATACAGATAAAAATTATATTTACTAAAAATATTGCGACGCATACATTGCGTCGCAATATTTGTTTAATTTTTCTTCTAAAATGCGTCGCAACGGTGTCGCAATAATTTTATAATATTTTTAAAACTTTTTCATAACTTTTTTTTTAGTAATTATAAGTGATCCGACGTTTGCGATCGATCGAAGCCCTAATCCCGATCGGCCACGACCGATCCCGGACCGTTGCGATCGGTCCGATCGGCGACGATCCGACGGTTGCGATCGATCCAAGCCCTGATCCCGATCGGCCACGACCGATCCTGGATCGTTGCGATCGATCAGAGATCGCTGGCGATCCGACAGTTCCAATTGATCCAAGCCGTGATCCCGATCGGCCACAACCTATCTCGAACAGTTGCAATCCGTCCGAGATCGACGACGATCCGACGGTTGTGATCGATCCAAGCCGTGATCCCGATCGGCCATGACCGATCTCGGACCATGGCGATCGGTCCGATCGGCGACGATCCGATGGTTGCGATCGATCCAAGCCCTGATCCCGATCGGCCATGACCGATCTCGGACCGTGGCGATCGGTCCGATCGGCAACGATCCGACGTTTGCGATCGATCGAAGCCCTGATCCCGATCGGCCACAACCGATCTCGAACCGTGGCAATCGGTCCGATCGGCAAAGATCCGACGGTTGCGATCGATCGACGGTTGTGATCGATCCAAGCCCTAATCTCGATCGGCCACGACCGATCCGGACCGTGGCGATCGGACCGATCGGCAACGATCCGACGTTTGCGATTGATCGAAGCCCTGATCCCGATCGGCCACGACCGATCTCGGACCATGGCAATCAGTCCGATCGGCAAAGATCCGACGGTTGTGATCGATCCAAGCCCTGATCTTGATCGGCCACGATCGATCCCGGACCGTTGCGATCGGTCCGATCGGCGACGATCCGACGGTTGCGATCGATCCAAGCCGTGATCTCGATCAGCCATGACCGATCTCGGACCGTGGCAATCGGTCCGATCGGCAACGATCCGACGGTTGCGATCGATCCAAGCCCTGATCCCGATCGGTCACGATCGATCCCGGACCGTGGCGATCGGTCCAAGATCGCTGGCGATCCGACGGTTGCGATCGATCCAAGCCGTGATCCCGATCGGCCACGACCTATCTCGGACAGTTGCAATCCATCCGAGATCGGCGACGATCCGACGGTTGCGATTGATCCAAGCTGTGATCCAGATCGGCCATGACCGATCTCGGACCATGGCGATCGGTCCGATCGGCGACGATCCGACGGTTGCGATGGATCCAAGCCCTGATTCCGATCGGCCACGACCGATCCCGGAGTGTTGCGATCGGTCCAAGATCGCTGGCGATCCGACGGTTGCAATCGGTCCAAGCCCTGATCCCGATCAGCCACGACCAATCTCGGACCGTCGCGATCGGTCCGATCGGCGACGATCCAACGGTTGCGATCAATCCAAGCCCTCATCCCGATCGGTCATGACCTATTCCGGACCGATGCGATCGGTCCAAGATCGCTGACGATCCGACTGTTGCGATCGATCCAAGCCCTGATCCCGATCGGCCACGACCGATCTCGAACCATGGCGATCAGTCCGATCGGCGACGATCCAAGGGTTGCGATCGATCCAAGCCCTTATTCCGATCGGTCACGATCGATTTTGGACCGATCGCTATTTAACATAATTAATTTTTTTAAATATATTGCGACGCAAAGGGTTACATCGTAATTTTTTAATATGATAATTATATTATATAAAAAATTAATTTTAATTATAATAATTACGATGCAACAAGTGTGTCGCTATATTAAAACATAATTTCCCTAATTAATTTTTTGGCTTATTACGTCGCTAATGCGTCGCTATTTAACATAATTAATTTTTTAAAAACATTGCAACACACTGTGTTACGTCGCAATTATTTTTTCTCATATTTATACTTTATAAAATTTAATTTTAGTTAAAATAATTACGATGCATTTATTGCGTTGCTAAATAAAAAAATAATTTTAATTTATTTTCTGGTTTATTGCATCGCTAATGCGTTGCTATTTAAAATATTTTTTTTTTCAAAACATTGCGACGCACTGAGTTACGTCGCAATATTTTTTAAAATATTTATACTTTAAAAAATTTAATTTCATTTAAATTATTTGCGATGCAATTGTTGCGTCACTAAATTAAAAATAATTTTTCTAATTTTTTGATTTATTGCATCGCTAATGCGTTGCTATTTAATATTAATTCTTTTAAAAACATTGCGACGTACTGTGTTGCGTCGCAATATTTTTTTTGATAATTAAATTTTATAAAATTTAATTTCATTTAAATTATTTGTGATGCAATTGGTGCATCGCTAAATTAAAAATAATTTTTCTAATTTTCTATTTTATTGCATCGCTAATGCGTCGCTATTTAACATATTTAATTCTGTTAAAAACATTACGACGCAATGTTTTTTTTGATATTTATATTTAATAAAAAATTAATTTAAAAATATTGCGACGCATTATTTGCATCGCAATATTAAAATTTAATTTTTTTTGATTTTTGGTTAATTTAGTCGCTAATGCGTTGCTAATTGCGTCGCAATTTAGGGACTCATAATTGCGTCGCTAAATTTGCGTCGCTATTTTAGTATTTTCTTGTAGTGTAGATAGCTAAAAAAAAGCTGCATTTCATCCCTAAGCTTAAGATCCAATGTGATATATCTCTTTGTGCTCTTGTGATCTTCATTTTTCACAAACAATAGCTATCTTTCTATTTTTCTCCTTTTTGATGGTAAATTGGAGAAAGAAATTTTCCCAAATTTTACTAATAAAAGAAAATCAGGAGTAGAATTTATGGAGAACTATGAAAATAAGTTAAAGAAAAGAAAGAAAGGAGATAGAAGAGCAGAGTGGAAGAACTAAGAAACAAAGGAGAGAAATAGAAGAGACAATAGGAGGGCAAAAGATGAAGCGATACAATAGAGACCCCTACTTCAAGATGAACTAGAGACTCTTATTGGATGGTGGAATCCTAAAGGTAAATAATCAAATGATAATCAAGTTCCCTTGCCAATTTAGACCCTTCTCCTCAAATCACTTGTTAGAGGTCTACATGGAGCTCAAGAGAAGACTTATTCAACACCGTCCTAAATGGAGTTGCTCTACAAGATTTTTAATTACTCAGAATTAGATCGATTCATATATGACCATCATTGATTAATTTTAAATACTCTATTTAATAATAAAATTTATTAGAGATTCATAATTAATCGCATTCCAGTCCTATATAATCAAATTATATAAAGTACTTTCATTTCGATAATCTCATTATCAACAATCCGGATAAAATCGTTTCATTCAGAATGTAATGAACCATGCTAATAATTTTAAATTAAAGATCCTAACTTTAATTTATAATTATGGATATATTTAGATTGTTTTACTTTAAATATTATCCTTTGTATATAATACTTATATAATATTTAAAGTCATATTTAAATAATCCAGGATTTTCGATATTTATAAAGCATCAAAACATGCAAGCAAAAATAATATTAAAAAATTCCTCAAATTAATCAGCAAAATAATGAATATCATTTATTTATGGGCACATATCCCAATAATCTCCTACTTTTCCTAAAGAAAATAAAACATGTCTCTAAGTCCCATCCCTTCAAGATGTAGCTCAAAACCCCAAGCTGGTAATGTTTTAGTGAACGAATCAGCTATATTGTTCGCAGATGCGATCTTCTCAACTAAAACATCTCCTCTTGTAACAATCTCTCTCATAAAATAAAATTTTCTCTCTATATGCTTTTCTTTACGGTGGTTTCTGGATTCCTTGGCATTGGCTACTGCTCCACTGTTATCCTAATAGAGTCTAATTGGTTCTACATATCTGAAATAACTTCTAAAACTTTCAAGAATTTGCAAAGCCATACTGCCTCTTTAGCTACTACTTATTCAGCCTCCATGGTGGAGTCAGCAATACAAGTTTTCTTGACGCTTCTCCATATAATGGCTCCTCCTCCTAAAGTGAACACCGCTGCAGAGGTAGACTTCCAAGAGTCTCTATCTGATTGAAAATTAGAATC
>UESW01002016.1:123780-180300 GCA_900491605.1 Calamus simplicifolius | reverse complement strand
GCGGTGGTGTTTGATCTTGAGTAGTGTCTTAACTTTTTGTTGTTCAACAACTTTATTGGTGTGGGGTTGATCTCATCAGCCAGAACTACTTTACTTCTGGGTTTGAATTCTGTCATATAGTTGTACTCGAGGAATGTAGCATTGTTGACACAATACTTTGTTATCTTGAGTACTATAAAACAAACCTTCTCTCGTTGTCTTAGGGTACCCTACAAACATGCATACTTTTAAATGAGGTTCCAGCTTCCCAGTCCTTTCCTTCAGCATATGGGCTGGACACCCCCATATGCGGATGTGTCTAAACCAGGTTTGCGACCGTTCCATAACTCTAAGAGAGTCTTAGGGATTGACTTAGATGGAACTAAGTTTAGAATGTATACAATTGTTTGTAGTGCATATCCCCAAAATGAGGTAGGCAAAGAAGAATAGCTCTACATTGATCTTATCATATCAAGCAAAGTGTGATTCCTTCTTTCAGCTACACCATTTTGCTTGTGTGTTGCAGGTGCCGTGAGTTGTGATAATATTCCATTATCAATCAAGTGGTCCTTGAATTCATAATCCAGGTACTCTCCTCCTCGATCAAATTGAAGAGTTTGATTGAATTACCGAGTTGTTTTTCTATTTCAGCATAAAATTCTTTGAACTTTTCAAGGCCTTGGATTTTTTTGCATCAGATATGCATATCCATATCTTGAATAATCATCGATAATGTGACGAAATATTCATAGACCCCTCTAACTTTGACATTCAAAGGTCCACATACATCAGTATATATGATCTCTAAAGGTACTTTTCTCTTTCACCTTTGCTGAAAAAGATCTTTTAGTCATTTTTTCTTCTAGACAGGATTCACATACTGGTAGAGTGCCAACTCTTAGCTCTCTTAAAGAACTATCCTTCACTAGTCTTTCTATTATGTATATTAATGTGACCAAGCCTCAAATGCCATAAATACGTGTTGTTGTTATTCACACATTTCTTCTTTTAGGGATTGGTTCAACGACTTTAAATATTTTAGTTTGAAAGTAAGTTGTTAAAAAGTTTAACAAAATATAGACCATATTCAAACATACCCAAAACAAATATTCATTCCATTCTTATAAATTGAAACCAAGTCAATACTAAAAGAAACAGAAATAAATTGTTTATGCAACTTTGAAACCGAAATCAAATTTCGTTTGAAATCTGGAATATAATAGACATTGTTCAAAAATAAATATTTATTATTAGCAAATGATAGTCGCACTATCTCTACTACTGTCACTGACACCTTTTCTTTACTGCCTACCCTCATCATAAAATCTTCCATTTGAAAATCATGGGCAGACTCAAGCATCTGCAAAAGAAATACAAACATGGTTAGTGTTCCTGAATCAATAATCCAGCTTAAGAAATCATTCTCAACTAAGCATGTTTCCATGACTAGTAAATCTAATTTACCTTGTTTCTTTTTTTTGTTTTAGCTCATCAAGGTACTTTTATAGTTTCTTTTCTAATGGCCGTCTTGATGACAATGGAAACACTTTTCTTTAGGTTTGGGCTGAGCAGCCCTTCCCTTCTTCTACTGAATCTTCTTCTTGTTGTCCTTTGCTTTCCCACATTCTTCTTCTTCTTTTTCTTTGAAAAAAAAAAAGGTTTCTCCTCAGCTGTATTGGCTTCAGCAATATTTGCCTTGCCACCTTTATTATCTATAAGGGTCTCATAAATTTGCAGCTCATTCAAAAGTTCAGTCATATTACACTTCTTATGATTCATAATGTAATTAGCCCTGAATTGAAAAAAGCGGGAGATAGTGTCTCCAGGGTCATGCCAACCTGAATTTTTTCATCAATTTTATCTCCATTAATTTCAACCTCATCGAAATGATTGACCATTTTTAGGACGTGCTCACGAACAGAAGAACCATTCTTCATTTTGCCATTCATAATAGCTTTTATATATAGCTTCATGGCGAGCATCCAAACATCTGTTGCAGAGATTCCATAATCTCTTGTAATTTCAAGGGCCTCTTGCTTAGTTCTAAGCACCTCATTCATTTCAGCTAACAAGTAGCAGTGGGCCTGTTTGCAGCAACCGAATGGTTATACTCTTTCAGTAACAACTTTGGAGGCATTGGTTGGAGGCACTGGAGGACAATCCTCTTTAATGACATAGTGGTAGTTTTCATTGAACTGCTTCCAAGCCTTTGAATCTGATGGATGCGCATTTCATCCTCTTTAGATTCATGTTCGGCATGCCATCTCATATCAGCAGCTGTTGCCTCAGATCTGTATAATCTCTGCAGGCGTGGGGTAAGAGGAAAGTAATGCATCCTCTTGTAAGGCACACTTTTCCTCCTACTTGTACCGGCTCCTCCTTCGGTGTTTTTGTACCTCGATTGCCCACAAATCTTACACCATCTCAGCTCTGAGTCTTCACCCCAAAATATCATACAATTGTTCAAGCAACAATCGATCTTATTAACTGGAAGCCCAAGCCCACGCAACAACTTCTTTGTTGCGTAAAAACTGTCTGCGGCAACATTATCATTTGGCAGAATTTCTTTGATTAACTCAGCTACAGAATTGAACGCCTTTTCTGATAATCGATGTTCTGCCTTAATATTCAACATTCGAGCAGCTGTAGAGAACTGGGAATGACCCTCACACCCAGGATACAATTCTTGATTGGCAGCACTCAACATATCGTAAAATTGTTGTGCATCTGGGTTTGGTTCTTCCATAAATGTATTCTGATTGAAGTCATTACCCGATGCATTCATAACCATTTGTTCATATGTGTTTAAATTCACAAATGGTTCTTCTACGGGAATTGACTCTTGTTCGCCTATAACAACTGCTGGAATATCCTCTGGTTCACCATGACAGTACCAAACATAGTAATCAGGAACAAAACCCTTCTTACACAAATGCACCTTAACAGTTTCAACATCTCTGTAGGCTTTATTCTGACACCTGTGGAAGTTGCATGGGCACCTAATCCTAGGCCCATCCATCCATTCAGGTTGGCTACATGCAAATGCGATAAACTCTTCCAATCCATTCAGAAAATCTGGATTCAGCAAGCCATCTTTTATCCTTGCATACATCCATGAGCGAGTCCCGCTCATTTTTGTCCGACTTATACAAAGTCTGGTAAAGCATTAAAAAACCAAAAATAAAACTATATTAGTATTAATACATATATCTAAATTATTTCTTGGGCACAACTAATTAAGGTTAATTACAACCAATTAAATCATTTATAAGTACGCAAATAATTTAGATATATATGTACTAATATAATTACAACCAATTGCTAGGAAGGACCGATGCATAGGTTAATGGCTAAGAGAGGGCTTGAGTTAGACTTCACAAGAATTCAAGTGTCTTAAATAACTCTACCTTCACTCCATGTCTACAAGGTAAGGCCCTATCCCATTCAAGAATATTTTTTGTGATATGTTATTATGCTATTAATTATCATCGATCGGCAATATTGAAATTTCGGCAGCATTTCCCCATATGTTCTCCTACATGTGTGGTATAAGCCACACTAGGAGAACGTATGAGCAAATGCAAACCGAAATCTCACCCCACGACAATTACTAGCAGACTAACATGTCACAAGAAATATTCCAAACTGTCCACCAGGACAATTTGAGAATTTGCAAGACTAAGGCTTACAAATTCTCAAACGGGTCTAAAGGTTAATTAAAGTGCTGTGATTATGAAAGTCCGAAGACAATCGAACTTATGCTTGTTATTCTTAACATCTTGTGAATTATACATGTAATCACTAACTTTTTTAAGATTATTGTGTCAAATACAAAGGTTTGCGAATACTAAAATGTAAATCATTGAAACTAGTAATTTGTTGCTGGAAATTAAATAATATAACAACAAAACATTTTATTTAGCATTCCAAAATGTAATGCATCATTAAGTTTGCAGCAGAATAAATAATCAAGACATAACAAATGTAAATGAGTATAAATGCACAAATAATATTGTCATAAACATTCTGCTTAAATTAATTATTGCATAAATAATATGTAAATTAAATAAACATTCTGCTTAAATTAAGAAAAAATTTATTATTTTTTTTTTGTCACAGTGGCCTGGCCACCGTGTTCAGGCCACTGCCGGCCACGGCAGTGGCCGTGGCCGGACAAGAAAAGAAGGGGGGGGGGGGGGGGGGGGGGGGTTTCCCCCCCTCCCCCCTGCTATACCCCAAATTTTTTTTTTTTTTTTTCACAGTGGCCTGGCCACCGTGGCCAGGCCACTGCCGGCCACGGCAACGGCCATGGCCGGACAAGAAAAGAAAGGGGGGGGGGGGGTTTCCCCCCTCCCCCCCTGCTATCACCCCAAATTTTTTTTTTTTTTTTGGCCTGGCCACCGTGGCCAGGCCACTGCCGGCCACGGCAACGTGGCCGGACAAGAAAAGAAAGGGGGGGGGGGGGGGGGGGGGGGTTTCCCCCCTCCCCCCTGCTATAATTTTTTTTTTTTTCACAGTGGCCTGGCCACCGTGGCCAGGCCACTGCCGGCCACGGGAACGGCCGTGGCCGGACAAGAAAAGAAAGGGGGGGGGCGGGGGTTTCCCCCCTCCCCCCTGCTATGACCCCAAAATTTTTTTTTTTTTTTTCACAGTGGCCTGGCCACCGTGGCCAGGCCACTGCCGGCCACGGCAACGGCCGTGGCCGGACAAGAAAAGAAAGGGGGGGGGGGGGTTTCCTCCCCTCCCCGGCCCCCTGTTAAAAAAAAAAATTTTTTTTTGATTACAGTGGCCTGGCCACCGTGGCCAGGCCACTGCGGCCACGGCAGCGGCCGTGGCCGGAGAAGATGGCCACGGCAGCGGCCGTGGCCGGACAAGATAACAAAGGGGGGGGGGGGTTTCCTCCCATCCCCGGCCCCCTGTTAAAAAAAAAATTTTTTTTTTTCATTACAGTGGCCTGGCCACCGTGGCCAGGCCACTGCGGCCACGGCAACGGCCGTGGCCGGAGAAGACGGCCACGGCCCTGCCATGGCCGGAGAAGATCTAAAAAAAAAAAATTTTTTTTTTTGATTACAGTGGCCTGGCCACCGTGGCCGCCTTGTCCGGCCACGGCAGCGGCCGTGGCCGGACAAGATAACAAAGGGGGGGCGGGGGGGTTTCCTCCCATCCCCGGCCCCCTGTTAAATTTTTTTTTTTTTTTTTTCATTACAGTGGCCTGGCCACCGTGGCCAGGCCACTGCGGCCACGGCAACGGCCGTGGCCGGAGAAGACGGCCACGGCCCTGCCGTGGCCGTCGAAGATCTAAAAAAAAAAAAATTTTTTTTTGATTACAGTGGCCTGGCCACCGTGGCCAGGCCACTGCGGCCACGGCAGCGGCCGTGGCCGGAGAAGACGGCCACGGCAGTGGCCGTGGCCGGACAAGAAAAGAAAGGGGGGGCGGGGGGGGTTTCCTCCCTCCCCGGCCCCCTGTTAAATTTTTTTTTTTTTTTTTCATTACAGTGGCCTGGCCACCGTGGCCAGGCCACTGCGGCCACGGCAACGGCCGTGGCCGGAGAAGACGGCCCCGGCCCTGCCGTGGCCGGAGAAGATCTAAAAAAATAATTTTTTTTTTAATTATCGGAGCTAACCTTGGTTGCCGGAGTCGGATGCGATCCTCGGGTAGCCGGAGGAGGGGGAATCGCCGGGGAATCGCCGGAATCTCGGACGGAATAGCCGGAGGACGGCGGCGGTGCTAGGTCAAGACGTGAAGGAGGAAGGAGAAGGGAGCGGCTTAAATATAGGAAATTCGCGACGCCATAGTGCGTCGCTATTTTCGTCGCAATATTTTCTGAAAAAATAGCGACGCCACTAAATGCGTCGCTGAGGCGTCGCTAAATTGGCGCCATCTCCTGGCGGGAAGAATATTTTATTTTCTAATAATTGCGTCACTAAGGCGTCGCAATTTTTTTAATAATTTAAATGATTAAAATAAAACTTATTACAATATTGCGACGCAAAAATTGCATCGCAATTATTTTTTTAATATTTTTAAATGAAAATATTTAAATTTATTATAATAATTGCGACGACATATGGCGTCGCAATTTATTTTATAATATTAATAAATGATTATATTTTTTAATGTTAAATTTATTATAATAACGACCAGGATCGATCTCGGACCGTGGCGATCCGTCCGAGATCGGCGATGATCCGACGGTTGCGATCGATCCAAGCCCTGATCCCGATCAGCCACGACCTATCTCGGACAGTTGCAATCCATCCGAGATCGGCGACGATCCGACGGTTGGATCGATCCAAGCCCTGATCCCGATCGGCCACGACCTATCTCGGAGTTGCAATCCATCCGAGATCGGCGACGATCCGACGGTTGTGATCGATCCAAGCCCTGATCCCGATCGGCCACGACGATCTCGGACCGTGGTGATCCTCCGAGATCGGCGACGATCCGACGGTTGCGATCGATCCAAGCCCTGATCCCGATCGGCCACGACCGATCTCGGACCGTGGCGATCCGTCCGAGATCGACGACGGTTGCGATCGATCCAAGCCCTGATCCCGATCTCCACGACGATCTCGGACCGTGGCGATCCGTCCGAGATCGGCAACGATCCGACGGTTGCGATCGATCCAAGCCTGATCCCGATCGGCCACGACCTATCTCGGACAGTTGCAATCCGTCCGAGATCGGCGACGATCCGACGGTTGCGATCGATCCAAGCCCTGATCCCGATCGGCCACGACCTATCTCGGACAGTTGCAATCCGTCCGAGATCGGTGACGATCCGACGGTTGCGATCGATCCAAGCCCTGATCCCGCTCGGCCACGACCTATCTCGGATAGTTGCAATCCGTCCGAGATCGGCGACGATCCGACGGTTGCGATCGATCCAAGCCCTGATCCCGATCGGCCACGACCTATCTCGGACAGTTGCAATCCGTCCGAGATCGGCGACGATCCGACGGTTGCGATCGATCCAAGCCCTGATCCCGATCGGCCACGACCTATCTCGGACAGTTGCAATCCATCCGAGATCGGCGACGATCCGACGGTTGCGATCGATCCAAGCCCTGATCCCGATCGGCCACGACCGATCTCGGACCGTGGCGATCCGTTCGAGATCGGCGACGATCCGACGGTTGCGATCAATCCAAGCCCTGATCCGATCTCCCACGACCGATCTCGGACCGTGGTGATCCGTCCGAGATCGGCGATGATCCGACGGTTGCGATCGATCCAAGCCCTGATCCCGATCGGCCACGACCTATCTCGGACAGTTGCAATCCTTCCGAGATCGGCGACGATCCGACGGTTGCAATCGATCCAAGCCCTGATCCCGCTCGGCCACGACCTATCTCGGACAGTTGCAATCCGTCCGAGATCGGCGATGATCCGACGGTTGCGATCGATCCAAGCCCTGATCCCGATTGGCCACGACCGATCTCGGACCGTGGTGATCCGTCCGAGATCGGCGACGATCCGGCGGTTGCGATCAATCCAAGCCCTGATCCCGATCTCCCACGACCGATCTCGGACCGTGGTGATCCGTCGAGATCGGCGACGATCTGACGGTTGCGATCGATCCAAGCCCTGATCCCGATCGGCCACGACCTATCTCGGACAGTTGCAATCCTTCCGAGATCGGCGACGATCCGATGGTTGCAATCGATCCAAGCCCTGATCCCGCTCGGCCACGACCTATCTCGGACAGTTGCAATCCGTCCGAGATCGGCGACGATCCGACGGTTGCGATCGATCAAAGCCCTGATCCCGATCGGCCACGACCTATCTCGGACAGTTGCAATCCGTCGAGATCGGCGATGATCCGACGGTTGCGATCGATCCAAGCCCTGATCCCGATCGGCCACGACCTATCTCGGACAGTTGCAATCCATCCGAGATCGGCGACGATCCGACAGTTGCGATCGATCCAAGCCCTGATCCCGATCGGCCACGACCAATCTCGGACCGTGGCGATCCGTCCGAGATCGGCGATGATCCGACGGTTGCGATCGATCCAAGCCTGATCCCGATCGGCCACGACCGATCTCGGACCGTGGCGATCCGTCCGAGATCGGCGACGATCCGACGGTTGCGATCGATCCAAGCCCTGATCCCGATCGGCCACGACCGATCTCGGACCGTGGCGATCCGTCCGAGATCGGCGACGATCCGATGGTTGCGATCGATCCAAGCCCTGATCCCGATCGGCCACGACCTATCTCGGACAGTTGCAATCCATCCGAGATCGGCGACGATCCGACGGTTGCGATCGATCCAAGCCTGATCCCGATCGGCCATGACCGATCTCGGACCGTGGCGATCCGTCCGAGATCGGCGACGATCCGACGGTTGCGATCGATCCAAGCCCTAATCCCGATCGGCCACGACCTATCTCGGACAGTTGCAATCCATCCGAGATCGCGACGATCCGACGGTTGCGATCGATCCAAGCCCTGATCCCGATCGGCCACGACCGATCTCGGACCGTGGCGATCCGTCCGAGATCGGCGACGATCCGACGGTTGCGATCGATCCAAGCCCTGAACCCGATCGGCCACGACCGATCTCGACTGTGGCGATCCGTCCGAGATCGGCGACGATCCGACGGTTGCGATCGATCCAAGCCCTGATCCCGATCGGCCACGACCTATCTCGGACAGTTGCAATCCATCCGAGATCGGCGACGATCCGACGGTTGCGATCGATCCAAGCCCTGATCCCGATCGGCCACGACCGATCTCGGACCGTGGCGATCCATCCGAGATCGGCGACGATCCGACGGTTGCGATCGATCCAAGCCCTGATCCCGATCGGCCACGACCTATCTCGGACAGTTGCAATCCATCCGAGATCGGCGACGATCCGACGGTTGCAATCGATCCAAGCCCTGATCCCGATCGGCCACGACCGATCTCGGACCGTGGCGATCCGTCGAGATCGGCGACGATCCGACGGTTGCGATCAATCCAAGCCCTGATCCCGATCGGCCACGACCTATCTCGGATAGTTGCAATCCATCCAAGATCGGCGACGATCCGACGGTTGCGATCGATCCAAGCCCTGATCCCGCTCGGCCACGACCTATCTCGGACAGTTGCAATCCGTCCGAGATCGGCGATGATCCGACGGTTGAGATCGATCCAAGCCCTGATCCCGATCGGCCACGACCGATCTCGGACCGTGGCGATCCGTCCGAGATCGGCGACGATCCGACGGTTGCGATCGATCCAAGCCCTGATCCCGATCGGCCACGACCGATCTCGGACTGTGGCGATCCGTCCGAGATCGGCGACGATCCGACGGTTGCGATCGATCCAAGCCCTGATCCCGATCTCCCACGACCTATTTTTTTTTGATTTTCTGGTTAATTGAGTCGCTAATGCATCGCAATATTTTTTTTAGATATTTAAATTTTATTAAAATTTAATTTAAAAATATTGCGACGCAATATTGGCATCGCAATATTAAAATATTAATTTTTTTGATTTTCTGGTTAATTGAGTCGCTAATGCGTCGCAATATTTTTTTCGATATTTAAATTTTATAAAATTTAATTCTTTTAAAAACATTGCGACGCACTGTGTTGCGTCGCAATATTTTTTTCCGATATTTAAATTTTATTAAAATTTAATTTAAAAATATTGCGATGCATTTTTGGCGTCGCAATATTAAAATATTAATTTTTTTGATTTTCTGGTTAATTGAGTCGCTAATGCATCGCAATATTAAAATATTAAATTTTTTATTTTTTGGTTAATTGAGTCGCTAATGCGTCGCAATATTTTTTTTGATATTTAAATTTTATAAAATTTAATTCTTTTAAAAATATTGCGACGCACTGTGTTGCGTCGCAATATTTTTTCTGATATTTAAATTTTATTAAAATTTAATTTCATTTAAATTATTTGCGACGCAATTGGTGCGTCGCTACATTAAAAATAATTTTTCCAATTAGCTATTTAATTGCGTCGCTAATGCGTCGCTATTTAAAATATTAATTTCTGTTAAAAACATTGCGACGCATATATTGCGTCGCAATATATTTATTGATATTTATATTTCATAAAAAAATTAATTTAAAATTATTGCGATGCATTATTGGCGTCGCAATATTAAAATATTAATTTTTTTTGATTTTTTGGTTAATTGAGTCGCTAATGCGTCGCAATATTTTTTCCGATATTTAAATTTTATAAAATTTAATTCTTTTAAAAATATTGCGACGCACTGTGTTGCGTCGCAATATTTTTTCGATATTTAAATTTTATTAAAATTTAATTTCATTTAAATTATTTGCGACGCAATTGGTGCGTCGCTACATTAAAAATAATTTTTTCAATTATCTATTTAATTGCGTCGCTATTTAAAATATTAATTTCTGTTAAAAACATTGCGACGCATATATTGCGTCGCAATATATTTATTGATATTTATATTTCATAAAAAAATTAATTTAAAAATATTGCGACGCATTATTGGCGTCACAATATTAAAATATTAATTTTTTTGATTTTCTGGTTAATTGAGTCGCTAATGCGTCGCAATATTTTTTTCCGATATTTAAATTTTATAAAATTTAATTCTTTTAAAAACATTGCGACGCACTGTGTTGCGTCGCAATATTTTTTCCGATATTTAAATTTTATTAAAATTTAATTTCATTTAAATTATTTGCGACGCAATTGGTGCGTCGCTACATTAAAAATAATTTTTCTAATTATCTATTTAATTGCGTCGCTAATGCGTCGCTATTTAAAATATTTATTTCTGTTAAAAATATTGCGACGCATATATTGCGTCGCAATGTTTTTATTGATATTATATTTCATAAAAAAATTAATTTAAAAATATTGCGACGCAAATATTGCGTCGCAATATTAAAAATTTAATTTTTTTTAATTTTTTTGTTAATTGAGTCGCTAATGAGTCGCTAATGCGTCGCAATATTTTATTGTCACAGAAGCGTCGCAAAGTGGTCGCAATTTAGCGACGCAATAATGCGTCGCTAAAATTGCGTCGCTATTTCAGTATTTTCTTGTAGTGAGATTTGAAATTCAAATCTAGACTCCTCAAATCAAAGGATTTGGGATAACATTAGTTTCGGGGAGATTTGAAATTCAAATCCCTGGAGTCTATCGTTCCGATCTCGTGATCAACTCTCGCGAGTAGTTAACGAAATCCGGGAGATTACAGGTATTTTGAATGTCATTGTAAACAATATGGCTAGTTCCAAATCCATAATTTAAATAGCTTTTTATACTTTTTAGTCCAAGGTACTTGGTGTTTTTTAAGTATAGATCTTCTTTTGAGCAAGTCAAGCACCAAATCTAAATAAAATGTTTAGAACTATGAAGCCATGCAGTCTTCAAAGTTTAAGGCTTACTTTCTGTTTTCTAAACCGGTTTGAAATTTATATGTTGTTTTAAGGTTTCTGATATCAAGACTAAGTTTGTCTTGCTTTTTAGATATTTAATCAATTTTAGCTCTAAAACTTTTTGGAAAGCAGCAACTACAAGTTGTTGCAAGGAGTTTTAACGCGTTCCTTCTTTGAAAATTCGATTATATATATTAAAGCTGTGTTTTAGTTCTAATATAATAGCTCTAAATTTGTAGAAGATTTTGAGTGATATTCTTCGAAAGTGTATGTACATATTATGACTTAAAGTTTTATTATGTTTTCCAACTCTTATAAGAATATATTATCAATATTTTATGAGGCATTCGTAGAGTTATATAAAGTTGGGATATAAAATGAGAAAGTTTTATATAGATCATAGTGATGCTATATTAGACTTACTCATATTGTCAATGAGATTTTCTTTGTACCTCTAGTGTATGTAACCCCCTTCAAATTATAAAATAAATCTTATATATATGCTAAAACTAAAGAGAGAAATAATCTCTGAGACATGCATGTTTAAAAAATTGATAATAATTATTAATGCAGAAATTTAAAGATTACATACTAATCTATCTAACATGCATCAAGATCATATCTTTGCCTTGTATATAGGATCGATTGATCCAAAATATACATATAAATAAAACTATCAAGATCATGTCTTGATCTTCAAGGCAAGAAGTCATACTTTTTATCTTGAAGCATGCCTTAAGATATAGGGATCATATCACTTACCTTAAAGGCAAATGGTAAATCCTTTTATGCTCTGCAGCCATTCAATCGTCCGGCCTCTAGTATCGTCCACGCGAAGCCCCTAATGATCGGATTCCCGGGAGTGCTAGCTCACAGAAAACGACTTTGCTGATATTGAATCCTTCCACTTGAATTCTTTTTCTAGGATCCTCTACACTTCCGTTAGCACCAGAATCACCAGGATTTTTAATCTAATTATTTAGAAAATCAATTCATTACATATCGTGTTGTTTTTCTCTTCTGTGTAATCTGGTGAGGGATGTCCTCTATTTATAGTCTCTTTTTAGCCAGCCCATTAAATTCTAACATTTAGAATTTCGCCGCTTGGCGAAAACCAAAGAGATGCTAAACCGTAGCGCTTGGTTAATTTCGACATTCGGTAAAAAATCAAAGAGTCATCGAACCATAGCGCTTGGTTAATTCCGACTTTTGGTAAAAACCAAAGAGTCATCGAACCATAGCGCTTGGTTAATACAAAGAGGCACATTATTCAATATAAATTCTAACACTTTAGAATTCCGACGGAATTGTTTGGAGAAGATTAATGCAAGACATTAAATTCTATATGTGAATTTAATCTCTCAGACTTATGCGAGAGGTTTGGGTTTAGTTTTTGGTTTAAGCTAATCTGAATTTATTGGACTGAACCCATATAGATCATGATCCTAGCCCAAATCAAATTTGGCTAGTCCTGAATCTATTTAAATCCAAATCAAGTCTAATTTTAAATCAATATTTGAAATTGACTAGTCCTTCTAATAGACTTAAATCAAATTGAAACTTATTCAATTGTACTTAACCCAATTGAGATAATTCAATCAATCATATTGATTAATTAAATCATATACGATTCTCAATCGTTGATCAGCAAACAGATCATCCTAGGAAACTTCTATGCGTGTGACTCTTTAGGTTCGAGCCTAAGCCGGTAGCATAGAAACAACTTTCTATACTAATCGATGTGTCCATCTAGCAATGGAACCCGACGTCCGGATAGGTTGAAGAGTTGCCGAGCAAACTCCGAGAACCCTAAGAAACAGTTACCGTATAATTCATCCTCTTGACCACAAATGCTAAGGATGGCTTAAGAGCCTGTCAACTCTAAATAGCAAATCCATAAAGTGATTTCAATTTTAGTGATTATGTGACTTTCACATGAAGTGACTTGGCCAAGGTATTGCTAAATTGAAACACAAGCATTTCTCCTTTTAACGGGATAGGTCAAATTCCATCTTGATCCACAACTGACTACCACAAGTTCTTGACTGCACCCAGTAACCTTTCGTAGCTAGATTAGAAATCCAGGTTGTCTGGCACCTAAGTACAATGAGTTGCTTGTAAGCTACTGGTTGTGATCTTCAGGTCTGAAGGATACTTATACCTATATCTTCTCGGATTAACTCTTGATAGTAGAGTATCCGAAATGAGTCACATTCGGTGAAATGTACTCTTACACTTTCACCTGTATGTCATACCAGTATCTCTACACTCCTTGGTTAAGAGGACAACCAACAAATATGATATACAACGTCCTATAATTGATAGTACTATGGCCCTGTCATAGTATATCATATGGTCGCGAATCTTTTTGAGGATCTTTATCGTGAAGGAAGATCCTAAGGGCTTCATTACAATCAGGAGTATTAAGAAGATGTTCTTGTAATGAATAAACTGCCAAATAACTTTTATTAATATATCAATTTATATACAATTTACATTAGCACAATCATCAAATGATTACAATTCCCAATAAACTCCCACTTAGCCTAAAGCCACTCATTACAGTATCTAATACCCATCTTCAACTTATAGTTGTCAAACTCGTTGATGCTGAGTGCTTTAGTAAATGGGTCACCTAGGTTTTCCTTTCCATCAATCTTCTGAAGATTTATGTCACCTCGGTCTACAATCTCTCGAATAAGATGAAATCGGTGCAGTATGTGCTTGGTGCGTTGATGTGCTCGTGGTTCCTTTGCATAAGTTTGAAGACTATAATGCTGCTAATTGACTTGGACATGATAGATACTTCTACCACGTTGGCTCCAATTCTTCTACCACGATGCAGCAACGCTCCTGAGTGCCAACCAACCAAAGAGGATTTTGAAGCAAGGTTTGTTTTCTTTAAAGAGAAAAAATAATATGCAACACTTCTTCCCTATTTTATTTTATTTTATTGAATGAACCTTCTGCTTTCTGGAGAATGCATTAACATTTCTTTCGAGCCTAATTGAGCACCACAAAATAACCACCACGTCTATCTTCCCTTTTCGTTCTTTAACCCATTCTACGAGAACTCCAGAGGTCTAGAACAGAGTTTGATTTTCTTTTTCAGAGAAATTTGTGGGTTCAAATCTGGATAAATTGGTTTAAGATTTTCAAATTTCTGCAGATTAGAAGTATTTTCATGGTTTTAATTGTCTGATGCATATGATGCAAGTGTTTCTGAGACAAATTTTTGTTGTACTTCATGCTCTTGGTTGCACCACTTCTATCGAAGCCATGCCCAGCATTTCTAACTCTCACGTTATTTTACATCATCAGTGGTAGGTAGGAATCAATGGACGTTCAGCATTCCAAGGTGAGGGAGAAGAGAGATTAAATGACGCCTCCTAAAATGTATAGCCTTGTTAAGCCATAGGGAAACGTTCTTTAAATGTAATTAAATGCTCCATGTTGCCTTTGTCTTCGTCCTATTATTCGGATTTTCAAAGGTGCTGATCAAGGGATTTAATGCATCCGATCGTTCTCCAACATATAATGGCTGCCAAATCCTCAAACCGCTAGATGTAATTAAAATGCCATGAAGAAATGAGAAGAAGCTGTTCTCATTCTATCAAAAGACTAATGGCAATTAAAGGAAACAAAACCCCCTCGCGACGACTGTTATTGTTTTGTAGTTATTGCTCGACAAAAGAGTACCCATCTTGGCCAAATATAAATTTGAACCCTTGATGAATGCTTTTCTCAGGCAAGATCAAGAAGTTAGACATGGCTTCCAACTCTTCCTCCATTGCCATCAAAATTTTGGTTGCTATCACAGTTCTTGCTATGCTCATCACTTATGGTAGATATCTTCTTCTATTCCACTATAGAAAGTAGGAAGAACATGTGGCAATGAAGGCCTTTGAACACATCGTTCTTTTTTTTTTAACATTCATGCAGCACAATTTAATTATGTTTTTATCCTCTAAATATGTGCGTATTAAGGCTTAAATGTGTTAGCTAATTCAAAATTTATTTTTGTTATCACAGCAAATGGTAAACGCCTTAAATGTATCTACGATTGTGGACCTTGGTCGGACTGCGATTATGATTGCCGTCAGAGAGGATTTCACTTGGGTGGAGAGTGTTTGCCACCGCTGTATTTAACTTGTTGCTGTCGGAGATGGTGAAAATGCAACGCCGCAGCTCTATATCAAATTGTCTACTTCATTTTCGATCGATGGTTTATTATAAAATTGTAACGAAATCATATATTACAAGAATATCAGTACGATCAATATAAATTTTTTTATAAATTATTCATGGATTATTATAGATTATCATTTCTTGACCTCTATTGATCTGGTTTAGACGTGCATTTTATACCGAGATATCGTACCATTTATTTTCTAACTTGTAAGCATAATACCAATCTATTTCGAATCATATAGGATGATTCCACTCAATTTATACATATTTGATAGGCTTGACATCGTGCCAATATCTTGCTAATATCATATAGCATGAATGGTACAAATTTATATGATAGATATTGCAACTACTTATCACAATATAAGCATGTCGCCATTGCTTGGGATTGAAGATGGGATGCAAAATTTTGGCAATACTTTTGTTGAACCTAGATATACAAAGATGCGGCGAGATTTGATTTCATCAATATCACATCCAATTTAACCATACATTTAGAAATAGAGAGTTTTTCATATGTATGTATTTGAAAATTTTAAGGTACTATATAATGTAACCTTTACTAGCATATTTTATGATTACACGTTGAATTATCAAGGAGACACATATACTACAAGGGTAATGTTAGTGCAGCTCTATTTTTGTCTAATGATAATTAATATCTAATAGTTGAATTTTTTGATACAAATATTATCAAAAGTTATCTAGGAGAAAAAAACCTATGACTCATAAATTTAATAAATTAAAATGGAAACAAAGGAAAAAAAAATTGATAACAATTATCAATGCGGAAATTTAAAGATTACATACTAATCTATTAACATGCATCAAGATCATATCTTTGCCTTGTATATAGGATCGATTGATCCAAAATATGCATATAAATAAAACTATCAAGATCATGTCTTGATCTTCAAGGCAAGAAGTCATACTTTTAACTTGTTGCTGTCGGAGATGGTGAAAATGCAACGCCTCAGCTCTATATCAAATTGTCTACTTCATTTTCGATCGATGGTTTATTATAAAATTGTAACGAAATCATATATTACAAGAATACCAGTACGATCAATATAATTTTTTTATAAATTATTCATGAATTATTATAGATTATCATTTCTTGACCTCTATTGATCTGGTTTAGACGTGCATTTTATACCGAGATATAGTACCGTTTATTTTCTAACTTGTAAGCATAATACCAATACCGAGATATAGTACCATTTATTTTCTAACTTGTAAGCATATACCAATCTATTTCGAATCATATAGGATGATTCCACTCAATTTATACATATTTGATAGGCTTGTTGACATCGTACCAATATCTTGCTAATATCATATAGGTGGGCCATGCCAGGCACGACCCACATGGGCCTATGCGCGCTGGACCACTCGATAAAAACTTTTATAAAAAAATATTTTTTGATAAATTAAAAAATTATTAAAATAAAAAAATTTATTAATATGAAGCAACCTTAACGGTGGAGGGTTTGGCATAGACCACTATAAGTTTATTAATTTAAACCACTACAAGTTTATTAATTTAAAAATCAAAATGGTACAGGAAAGGAGGAGGGCTAGGCATGACCTCCATAATACAATAAGAAAGAAGAAAAAATAGAGACAAAAAAATAAAGATGACTCACTTTAATAATTAAAAAATAAAAATATATAATTATAAAAATAGAGATGACTCACTCATCAGTCATCAGTAGTATTTGTGTCATCATCATCTTCGTTGGTTAAGTCATGTTCACCTTTATCTTGAAGCCTCGCCTCAGCATCCAACCAATCTTTGAAGTAGATAAGCATCTCAACTGTTTCGCTAGTTATCCTACTTCTCTTTTCATCCAGAATACATTGACCTACACTGAAAGCGGATTTCGATGCTATTATGGACATCGGCATAGCTAAAATATCTCGTGCAATGGCAGATATAACATGATATTGATTTCTAACATTTTTCCACCAAGCTAATACATCTAGACTTTCTATTTGATCTTTATCATATGCAGAATGAAGATCATTTCGTAAATAAAATTCTAATTCATTACTTAAAGATGAAGAAGATGAAGCATGTGTGTGTCTTCTAATGAATGAAAAAGTAGATAGCGAATGAGATCTAGAAGAAGAAGCAGAGCTTTGAGCAAGTATTCTAAATCCACAAATTTTGTCATTATATAAACCATAAATATCATTAAGAAGTCGTGTTACCTCATCTTTAGCAGGTTTAGGATTTTGATTTATGTTTTCACAATATTGATCAATTAAAAAATTTACGCCATTTAATTTAACTCTAGGATCAAAAACAGCAGCTAAGTTATGCAACGAACATATCCTATTCCAATATTCATTCCATTTAGTTTTCATATTACATATAATAGGCATTAAACTTCATGATATCTATATTCTTTAAATTTTTCACTAATTACATATGCTTTTTGTAAAAATGAATAAGAAGTTGGATAATAAATACCTGAAAGAACATTTGTAGCATCATAAAAAGTAACCTAAAAATCTTCTAAAATTTTACCTTGATGCCAATCAGTTTCAGTCAATGTAAATCCTAATCCACGATCATTAATATAAGTACTTAAAAAGTTCTTATATGGATATGCATTATGTATCATGGTATAGGTACTATTCCAACGAGATATTACATTAAGTTTAAAATTTTTAAAACGTTTACCATGATCTACACATAATTATTTAAATTCTTGAAGTCTTGACCATGAAGTATGAATAAAAGAAATTGCATTTCTAATTTTTAAAATAACCTCTTGAATTATGTTCATACCAGATTGAGCAAAAAGATTTAATATATGACATGCACATCTAATATGAAATAATTATCCATCTATAATGGGTTGCAAAGAGTCATTTAATAATGCAACAACAAAATTATTATTAGATATATTATCAAAAGTAATTGATACTATTTATTATTAATATTATATGAGCATGCGGTTTGATAAATAATATTTAAAATTTGTTGTTCCAAATGTGAAAAATCAAAAGCACAAAAAGCAATAATTCGTTATTTAGTTACCAATCATTATCAATATAATAAGCAATGATAGCAATAAAACAATTACACCTACAGATGCTGACCAAATATCTGAAGTTAAAGAAATTCTAGCATTTAAATTTAAGAGACTTTCAGCTAAACTTTGTTTCATTGCTAAAAATATCTGAAGTTAAAGAAATTCTAGCATTTAAATTTAAGAGACTTTCAGTTAAACTTTGTTTCATTGCTAAAAAGTTTGTCATAGCCACTTTTCTAAAGGTACAGCTACTAGTTCTTCTATAAGCAGATTGTAGGCCTAATTGAACATATCTTTCAAAATTATAAGATTCAGATAAACTAAAAGGTAATTCATCCTGACTATCCATCTTGCCAGTAATTTCCTCTGATTTTTATGGTTATATGCAAAATTACCTACAAGTGATCCCTCTTGTATATTAAGGATACATTGCCGATGGGAATCATGCATTCTATGAGTCTCTTGATGTCTTTTTAAATGCCATGTTTCCCAGCACTAGAACAACTGTAAAGTTTTGCACATTTTTTACATTTTGCTTTATAGACTCCATCAACCATAATTCTATCGAAATCATTCCAAACATCACTAGTCCTCTTACTAGAAGAGGTTTGATATTTACTGACATTGGCTCTAGAGGAAACTTGAGGTTGGGGATTAGTTTCGTCACCCTCAGAAAAAGGATGCATGTTAAAATTACTTTCATTAAAAAATGTCATATCTAAAATTTTTAATTAATAAATGTAAAAAAATAAAAACTAACCCACAAAAAGGAATTGAGAAAAGGATCAAAGGTGAAGGCGTGTAACCAAGATTTGTAAGCTTCCTCTTACGCTCTCGCTTCTCAACAAGAAGTGACCTTGTAGCACTTGACTACTTGCTTGAGCACTTGCCACTTGCAAGTATACTTGCAAACTAAAAATTAAATTACTAATTTACTAGAGCACTTGCTAGAAGAGAGAAATAGTAGTAATATAGAAGAGTTGGTTTGGTGTGGTAAGAATAAGGAAGAAATGGGCTATTTATAGAAGTCCCAATTTTTTTTTTCAAAAATACCCTTTGATATAGCTGTTATATGACTGTTGGGAGGGATAAAATGGTCTAAACCCTTTCTAAATGGCTATATAGCCGTTAGAGGCCGTGCCGTGCCAGGCACGGCCCACCAGGGCCGTGCTGGCACGGCCTGAGGCATGCCACGGCTTGAGCGGGCCGTGCTGGCACAGCCTGAGGCACGCCATGGCTTGAGCCGTGCCTGGGCACGGCCCTGGGCCGTGCCAGGCCCGGTAAGGCTGGGCCGTGCCAAGCATGGCCCATCATGGACCGTGCCGGGCCTGAATTTTTTTTACCTCATTTATTACTAGGCCGTGCTAGGCACGGCACGGTAACTTTAGAGGCACGGTGGGCCTGGGCCGTGCCTGGCACGGCACGGTCCAGTGCCCACCTATATTCCTAATCTAAGAAGAATCCTCTTTGATAAATAATTATTCCAAAATGGAATAAGGATGGAATAGTTATTCAATAAGGATGAAATAGTTATTCCACTTATTCCAGTATTATTACAGCCCTATTCTTGATTTATTTTAGGTGTCTTTTGGACCAAATCTCATTATCAAGTAAGGATTTTGGCCTGGTGTTTGCAAAATTTCTCCCCAGTGATGAAATTATGATTAATTAGGAAAGAATTCTTCTAGTCTAAGAGGAATCCTCTTGACTTGGAGAATAGGTGACTTCTTTGCGGCCTACCAACATCACTGTAGATCCTGGTCAATATGGTCGATGACAAGATAAAGGACAATAGCAAAATCAAATAAAAATCATGATATTTTTAAAAATAAGAGATCACTAATCATAGACTTATTCAACATTAACAAGAGCCGGAGTCCTACTTACAAAAATAAGACTCCTAAAAAGAAACTTATTAAAGTTTTCTATTTTGTCAAGAAGTCTTTTCAAACTGTAATAGAAACTAAAAGAGAGAATGAAATGTTTTCCATATACTTCTATTATATGCAGCTTTATGTATACTATGTGATGCAACATAAGATATAACAAGTAGATACTATAATGAGTAAGACCATGCTAAACTTCAATGGAGTTTAGGTTATTAAGAGAGAGATTTTTTTTTAAATTAAAGTCAATATCGAACTTTAGTTAGATTTCTTAATTTGCACGTAAATAATTCTAGCATATTTTCCTATAACAAGGCCTATTTCTAGTATGAATTTTCACATTTCTTTATTATCTAGTCCTCTTTGTAGTAAGATTTTATACCAGATTTAATATCCAAACTAGGATTACAACCATGGTTTATATATATATTCCTAATCATTATGAACAACCTTTGATATATTTCAAATTTATTTTATACTTTTTCTATCTATCTTTGATCTAATTTGCATATGTTTGATAAAATATTCAATTGATATATAATTCCTAATTCATTTTTCATTATATATATTAGTCAAATTTATTTATATAAGAATTTTTTTTCTATCAATGAAGGGTTCTTTGATCTAAGTTTCTTTAATTTTATGTGCTTGATCCCTAAATTCAATTTTTATTTATCAACACGCCTTCCAATTTTTCATGCAGTGTTCCTATGATATGCATATGGCATGATATTTCTTATATAGCAGAAGTTGTCTCCAAACACATGTCAAATTTAGGATGGAAACATTAACAAGCCATGAAATGGATCCTTCAACACTTAGAGGGATGAAGAATAGTAGCTTGTGTTTCGGAAGCACTTCCTTAGAGTTTGTTAGTTTTGTTGATACAGGCTGCACTCATTGTAAGGATATAAAAAGATATATTACTGGTATATTTTTTACAATTGATGGTGGTAATGTTAGTTGGATATCATAATTGCAGTATATGGTTGTTTAAAGAGACTAAAGAGGCTTACTTGCATGGTGCTTTAGTTTTCGTGCGTCTGGCGACCGAGTTCTCTGTTTCTGGTTCTGCATCAAGATTCGTGCTTCCGGTCCCTTGGTGGCTAATCTCCGGTGAACGTCGGTGCCGGACTTCTGAGCTTCAAGAGGACGATGTCTTCTCCATCGAATGTTAACCCAACGGCCTCGGATGGGGGCAGGACCTCGGTAAGAGCTTGGAATCACGGAGTCGATAGCCGGTTTGAATGGGTGGCGTCTTCGCCATCTCCGGTGGAAGTTGCGGCCCTGGAGTGGTGGTTTCCGGATGTTATCCAGCTTCCGGCCCAGATTCTGGAGGATGAATCGACTGATTGGAGGATGAAAGGGGTGATTGTCCGAAGCCTGTCGCGCTGGGTTCCAACTGAGGCGATTGTGCGGGAGTTCCGTCGAGCAGGGATTTCCGGTGAAGTGGAGTGCGTTAGCTTGGCCCACCGCCACTATCTCTTCCGTTTCTCTGATCCTTCAGCTAAGGAGATTGCTCTTGGTAGGCCTTGGATGGCTAACAGGCAGCTGCTAGCATTGGAGGACTGGCGCCCTCAATTCGTGCCTACGGAAGGGTCCTTGTCTGTTGACCCAATTGAGGATTTTGATGATTAACAAAACTATTTGAGTATAACATTTGATGTTACTAATGATTTTGATTAAGTTTTTCAGATTATAAGTCTATTTAATGATCAAAATCAAGAAGAAAATCAAGTTCTGGTTTGAATCTAATGTCAAGGTAAGACTGCAGACATTAGAGTCGACACATGGAATCGCAGAGCCGACTCCGAAAAACGGCACAGACTTAGAGTCGACTCCGGGACTGTGAGAGCCGACTCTATCAGAAACAACAGAACGTTGGATTTTAAGGCCACGACTTAGAGTCGACTCCCAGACTGTTAGAGTCGACTCCAGAAGAATTTTGTGTCGACCCCAGAAAAGTCAGAGACGACTCCAGATCGAGCGGATTAAATTATTTCGAGTTAGAGCTGACTCCAGAAAAGCCAGAGCCGACTCCAGAATGTCAGACACGGCTCCAGAACTGTCAGAACGACTCTAAACTTTATCTTTATCTATTTTAATCCCAACGGCTATTGTTATTTATGGATCTAATCCTTTTTCATTTGCTTCTAATGGATAGTTTCACACTATTTGTGAATTAATCGGATCTATAAGAAGAGGGATGATTGCATCCCAAATGAAGAGAAAAAAAAGAGAAGAAAGAGGCAAAAAGAAAAGAATAGAGAAAATCCTTGAGATCCATCAGAAAAGAAAAGAGGGAAAACCTGTAAGGAAAGATCATACTCATTCCCCAAAAGAAGAGAAAGAGATTCCAAGCCTTCACTGTTCTATTTAGAAGAAATCTCAAAAGAAGGAAGAAGCCCTAGTTTTTCCAATCTTCTGAGCCTCAAGAGCATATTCAAAGGAAAATCCATTCAAAGGAAGAGAAGGAAGAAGCCACCAAGATCTTCGAATCAGGCTTTGGTTCCTAATATCTATTTATTGTTTCATTATTGTATATTTGTTCATTGAAGGAGCAGTTTGCTTTTGTAAAATCAAAATACTGTTTGCTGGGTCAATCTGGTGATTGATTCAGTTGAGGCTGTTAGCCTTGTGCAAGCATTAGCTTGTGGTTTTAGGTTTTGTGCTGGTGAGCCTTGAAAACCAGCTGGATTCGTTGTGCACCTGGAAAAACAATAAGTTTGAGTTGTGAGCTTGCAAAACAACTCTGCTGTAATCAGTTTGATTATAGTGTGGACCCAAGAGGTACTTGGGAGTGGACGTAGGTGTAGGTACACCGAACCACTATAAAATCTATTGTGTTTGCCGTGATTGTCTCTTTATCTTCAACTCTCCATTTATAGTTGCTTAGTTTTAAATCTATGAATCTAAGTTTTTATTTCCGCTGGGGGTTATCTTTCAAAAGAGTTTAATTTTTGAAAAACCCAATTCACCCCCCCTCTTGGGTTGCTATCTGGACCAACAATTGGTATCAGAGCTAGTGCTCATTTGATTTGATCTAACGATCAAGAGTCAAAGATCCATGTGGCAACTCAAGCTGGTTCATCTTTTTCCGAAGGTCAATCTACTAATAGACCACCCTTATTTAATGGTTCTAACTATGGTTATTGGAAGGCTAGAATGAAAATATTCATTCAAGCACTTGACTATGATCTATGGAGTATTATAGTCAATGGACCACACACACCCACTGCTAGAGTTAATGGCATGGAGATTTCTAAACCGGAAACGGAATGGGATGAACATGATAGAAAATTGGCACAACTCAATGCCAAAGCAATGAATGTCTTATACTGCTCATTAGATGCAAATGAATTCAATCGCATATCTATTTGCATTTCTGCTAAGGAAATCTGGGATAGACTTAAAGTTACCCATGAGGGAACAAATCAAGTCAAGGAATCCAAGATTAACATGCTAGTTCATAAATATGAATTGTTTAAAATGGATGCATGTGAATCTATTGCTGACATATTTACAAGATTTACTGACATAGTTAATGGTTTAAAAAGTCTTGGTAAATCTTATGATAATTCTGATTTGTGAGAAAGGTCTTGCGTTCCTTGCCTAGGACTTGGGAAGCTAAGGTGACGGCAATACAAGAGGCAAAGGATCTAAGTACACTACCCCTAGAAGAACTGTTGGGATCCTTAATGACTCATGAGCTTCAAATCAAGCAACATGTTGATGATGATGAGTCAAAGAAGAAGAGAAATATGGCTCTTAAGATTTCTGAATATATGGAAGAGTCTCATGAATCTGAGGATGAAAGTGATGATGAGGACATGGCACTCATCACAAGAAAATTTAAAAGATTCATGAAGAAGAAGAAGTTTGAAAAGAAAAAGCCCTTTGCAAGAAAAGATGAGGACAAGGGCAAAGAAAAGGAAGTTATTTGTTTTGAATGCAAGAAGCCGGGTCACTTTAAATCTGAATGCCCTCAACTAAAGAAAGGCACCCGGAGGTTCAAAAAGAAGGCAATGATGGCCACATGGAGCGATTCGGAAAGCACAAGTTCCGAAGAAGAAGAAAAGAGTGAAATGGCCAATCTATGCTTCATGGCGGACAATGATGAGGTAAGTCCGAGTTTTCTTGATGACTTCACTTTTGATGAATTACATAGTGCTTTTTATGAATTAATGGATGATTTTGCAAACCTAAGTTCAAAGAACAAAGATTTGAAAACTCAAATGCAAAAACTATCATTAGAAAATGAAAAGCATGTTGTTGATAAAGAACTTTTAATAAAAGAAAAAGAAAGTTTGAAAAATGAAGTTGATAGACTTAAGCCTATAGTTGATAAATTTACTCTAAGCTCTATCAAACTTAATATGATTTTGAAAATCAAAAGGCTGTTTTTGATAAAGCTGGATTAGGATATAATCCACTTAAAAAGCAAAAATCATTGAAAAACATTTTTGTACATGCTGAAAAATCATTAACATTACTTGTTTTAAATGTGGAAACAAAGGACATAAATCATATATGTGTAAATCTTCACATAAAAAGAAAAAGATGATTTGGGTTCCCAAAGGAACAATGTTTAATGCTTCTAACCATGAAGGACCCAAGAAGGCTTGGGTACCTAAAATTAAGACATAAATGTTTTGCAGGAGTGTCTTGCAGCCATCAGACTAAAAAGAAAATGGTACCTGGACAGTGGTTGCTCAAGACACATGACGGGTGACAAAGATCAATTCATCACCCTTGAATCAAAAAGAGGTGGAGTAGTTACTTTTGGTGATAATGGTCAAGGCCATATCATGGGTATTGGTAAGATTCAAATTACTCCATCTACTCATATTGATAATGTTTTATATGTTGATGGACTTAAACATAATCTAATAAGTATTAGCCAACTGTGTGACAAAGGGTTCAAGGTCTCCTTTGAAGCTTCTATTTGCACTGTTACTAATCCCATTGATAATAGCATTATTCTTGTTGGTAAACGCTATGGCAATGTGTACTTAATTGATTTGAATAATTTATCTCCAAGTAATCATTGCTTAGTTGCTGATAATGCTAAAATGAATGAGATTGGTTGGCTATGGCATCGTAGATTAGGTCATGCAAGCACACACCTAATTTCTAAATTATTGAAAATGGATTTAGTTAAAGGTATTCCTAGTCTAAATTTTGAAAATAATCGAATATGTGATGCATGTCAATTTGGAAAACAGACAAGAACTTCTTTCAAATCTAAGAATATTGTTTCAACTACTAGGCCACTAGAGCTACTACACATGGACCTTTTTGGACCTACTAGAACCACAAGTCTAGGAGGAAAGAAATATGGTCTAGTGATAGTAGATGATTACTCTAGATTCACTTGGGTAATGTTTTTGGCTCACAAAGATGAGACTTTCTCAATATTTATGAAATTTGTTAAGAAAGTCACTAATGAGAAAAACACTACCATAGTGTCTATTAGAAGTGATCATGGAACTGAATTTGAAAATCACTTATTTGAAAAATTCTGTTTTGAAAAAGGCATACATCATAACTTCTCTGCACCTAGAACACCACAAAATGGAGTTGTAGAAAGAAAGAATAGGACTTTAGAAGACATGGCCCGTACCATGCTATGTGAAAGCCAACTTCCAAAATATTTTTGGGCGGAAGCTATAAACACAGCTTGTTACATTCTAAATAGAGCCCTAATTAGACCTATCCTTAAGAAAACTCCCTATGAACTTTGGATCAATAGGAAACCAAATTTAAGTTATTTTCATGCATTTGGTTGTAAATGTTTTATTCATAACAATGGTAAGGATAATCTTGGGAAGTTTGACGCAAAGTCTGATGAAGGTATCTTCCTAGGATATTCTACATCTAGCAAAGCATATAGAGTATTTAATAAGAAAAGCTTAGTTGTAGAAGAATCCATTCATATAGTGTTTGATGAGTCTTTAGCATCAAGTTCAGATAAAATTGATGATGAGGAAGATACATCTTTGATTGAAAGAGATATTGAAAAATTAAATGTATCTTCAGATCAAGAACCTGAAGTTAAGGATGATGACTCACCTAAGGATGATGGTATTGATACTGTTCAAAATGATCAAGATCTACCTAGAGATTGGAGATATGCTTATGGTCATCCTAAGGACCTAATCATAGGTGATCCATCTCAAGGTGTAAGGACTAGATCATCAATGAGAGATATCAATAATCATCTTGCATTTGTATCTCATATAGAACCTAAGACTATAGAGGAAGCCGAGAAAGATAGTTATTGGATGTTAGCAATGCAGGAAGAGTTAAACCAATTCACTAGAAATCAAGTCTGGACCCTAGTTGAAAGACCTAAAAATCACCCTATAATAGGATCTAAATGGGTATTTAGAAATAAATTAGATGAAAATGGTATAGTAATTAGAAACAAAGCTAGACTAGTTGCAAAAGGATATAATCAAGAAGAAGGTATAGATTTTGATGAAACTTTTGCACCTGTTGCTAGATTAGAAGCCATTAGGCTACTACTTGCATTTGCATGTCATATGAATTTCAACTTATTTCAAATGGATGTTAAAAGTGCATTTCTAAATGGTTTTATAAATGAGGAAGTTTATGTTGAACAACCTCCTGGTTTTGAAGATCATGAATTTCCAAACCACGTCTTCAAATTACACAAAGCACTTTATGGTTTAAAGCAAGCACCTAGAGCTTGGTATGATAGATTAAGTAAATTTTTAATTGAAAATGACTTTTCTAGAGGGAATGTTGATAAAACCTTGTTTTTGAAAAGAAAAGGAAAGGATTTATTAATCGTTCAAATTTATGTTGATGACATTATATTTGGTGCTACTAACAATCTCCTTTGTCAAGAATTTGCTAAGCTAATGCAGGGAGAATTCGAGATGAGCATGATGGGAGAACTAAACTTCTTCCTTGGACTTCAAATCAAACAAGAGAAAGCAAAATTTTCATTAACCAAACAAAGTATACAAAGGAAATACTCAAGAAATTTGGTATGGAATCTGCTAAACCTCTTGGTACGCCAATGAGTCCCTCATGCAAGCTGGACAAGGATGAAGTAGGTAAGAAAGTAGATCAGAAGCATTACAGAGGTATGATTGGATCACTTCTTTATCTAACTGCAAGTAGGCCAGATATCATGTTTTCTGTCTGCTTATGTGCAAGATATCAATCTAATCCTAAGGAATCACATTTACTTGTTGTTAAAAGAATCTTTAGATACTTAAATGGAACTAAAAATGTAGGATTATGGTATTCTAGAGACTCAACCTTAAAATTGATTGCTTATTCTGATTCTGACTATGCTGGTTGTAAATTAGATAGAAAGAGTACAAGTGGGGTATGCCAACTTTTAGGAAGTAACTTAATCTCTTGGTTTAGCAAGAAGCAAAATTCGGTTGCATTATCCACTGCTGAGGCAGAGTATATTGCAGCTGGAAGTTACTGTGCTCAAATCCTTTGGATTAAGCGACAACTTGAAGATTATGGTATCACACTTGATAAAATACCTATTAAATGTGATAATACTAGTGCTATCAATCTAACTAAAAATCCAATTCAACATTCAAGAACTAAACACATTGAAATTAGACATCACTTTATTAGAGAACATGTAACTAACAAAGATGTTTGTCTTGAATATGTTAATACTAATGATCAATTAGCTGATATTTTTACCAAACCTTTGAGTGAGGAGAGATTTTGCTATCTTAGAGGAGAATTAGGAGTTTGTGATCCTTTAGAATAATTTTCTGAAACTCTTAAGGACAACAACTATCTAGACTTCAATAATTTCTTGAAAATTCTCTATGTCCAATAAGGAAATTTATCTAGAAAGTTGATTTATTGTTTTCCCAATTGTTAAGGAACACTTATCTAGAGTTTGATGATTAATTTGATCAGTTTCAGATCCTTGAAATTCGAATTTTTCACTAAAACTATTGTGGAGTTGACACCTGCAGTTTGTGGAGTCGACACCTTCTTATTTTGATGTTCTGTCTGGGTAATTAGAGCCGACTCTGGCTTCTATAGAGCCGACTCTAATTCGGGCGCTGACAGATTCTCTGGTTCGGAGCCGACACCTCATTTTCGGGAGTCGACTCTAAGTGGAACTAGGTCAAAATAAAAAGGACGGAGTCGACCCCAAACGATTTCTATCGTCTCCTAAACCATTTTCAAACTATTCCAAACTGATTCCAAACCCTCCAAATCCCTCAAAACCCTTGATTACTCATTCCAATCGAATCCAATGGCTCCCAAAAGGTGTGCTATCATTGGTGGTTTGATTGTTCCGACGAAGCGCCATTCAAATCGGAGGCAACCTTCGTCATCTTCTTCATCTGCCACTCAAGATGACTCTCCACCCTCACCATCTTCTCCTCGAGTCGACCAATTAGCTGGTAAGGCCATTAGTACCGGAAGAAAAGTTGATTTTAACTTCTTTATTTCGGAGGGCTTTGCTATTGGGCGGTTGTTGAAAGAAATGGGATGGGAGAAGGTCTGCTCTTTGGATATCCCTACCTATCCTGCCCTAGTAAGAGAGTTTATAATGATTTAAGTAGAGGAGAGGGAGGTTTAGTAAGTGTTGTAAGAGGAACAAAGGTAATCATCACAGCCGAATCCCTTGGTAATTTATTGGAAATGCCTACTGTTGGACTTGTTGAATATCATCATGAAGATAGAGGAGGAGCACTATCAAGGATGTTAGGAAGAGAAGTTTCTGAGTTTGAGGAAATCTTGGCAAATCAACTTAATTTGGAACTCAGATTACTTCACAATATCTGTGGGAGGATTCTATTTCCTAAAATCGGAAGGTTTGAATATCTCTCGGAGCGAGACATCTTATTGATGGACTGCATACTCACTGGTAGACCTTTAAATCTTGCTGAAATGATGATAGGCTATATGGCGGAAGCAGCTACTAAGAAGAGATCTACATTGCCATATGGTATGGTTTTAACATTGGTATTCAGAAGCCAAGGTGTACTTATAATGGACAATGAGCCACTAAGAAAGTTAAGACATACAGATTACTATAGTATCTCTACAATTCACCGAATGGGCTTTAGAAAAGAAAATGGAAACTGGATTAAAAGAGGACATGAGGCCAGAGCTGAGGAGGTTAGAGTTGAGGAAGTCAGAGGAGAAGACATTCCTGAACCATCTGCTGGACCTTCTTCTGCTGGACCTTCTGTTGGACCATCTGCTGGACCCTCAGAAGCTGGACCTAGCTCTCAACTTCCATATCAGTCAGCATTGGCATCAGAAAGATTTTCTAAGGAGCAAATAGGTCAGCTCAGGGCTTTACTGGCTGAGTATGACAATGTAAGAACAAATGATATGTGTAAATTAAGAGAGGAGTTCAATCAATTAAAGGATGAGATTAATTCAAGACTTGACATGATTTCATTTTCAATTAGCAATTCCGTCGAATCCTTTAGCACTGATCTTCATAAAATTTTTGAAAGGATGGAAGGCATTGCAGACGGTTTAGGAACTTATCTTCATGCTACAAGTCAACTGAAGAAAGATATCGACCTTGCCGTCTCTCAAATTGAAGCATGTCTCGAAAGTTTTAAGAAAACCCAAAAAGATGATGTTATGAAAATGATTGGACATCTAAAGAAAATTGTGTATAAGCATATTTGATTTTGAGTTTCAATCCTAGGTTGTATCTTAGGATTTCTTGCTTTCTTTCTTAGCATGTATCTAGGATTTACATACTTAAATCTGTCATTTTAGAATACATGTAATGGATCTTGCTTTGAAGTACAAATGGTTGAATGAATATTACACTTTTATTACAAATTTTTCTTTGATTGAATGTCAATGAATGAATTTCCTATCCTTATGACTATTCGAACCAACATCCTCGCTTTGATAACATTCTTTATTTGCCTTTAAACTCACCTTATTGTTGATAACAAAAAAGGGGGAGAGATGAGTGTATAATGTATAAAAAGAAAAAGAGAATATAAAGAAAAAGAGAATGAAGAAAAAGAAAATGAAGAACAATTCTGAGAATAGAAAGATTTTTTTTTTAAAGAAAGAATTCAGTTTATCTACATAGGGGGAGCTATTCAATGCAGGGGGAGCTTAATAAATTTCTCCATATAAAAGTTAAATCATTTTGATTGATGTCAAGTTTTGTTTATTTTTATTTATTTTGAATATTGGCATCAAATTCTCTATTAGAAAGTCTCTAAGCTTTAACAATGTCTATAATTCTCAATTCAAATAAATTTTTTAATGCATATACTCAAAGTTTTTGTCATCATCAAAAAGGGAGAGATTGTTGACCCAATTGAGGATTTTGATGATTAACAAAACTATTTGAGTATAACATTTGATGTTACTATTGATTTTGATTAAGTTTTTCAGATTATAAGTCTATTTAATGATCAAAATCAAGAAGGAAATCAAGTTCTGGTTTGAATCTAATGTCAAGGTAAGACTGCAGACATTAGAGTCGACACATGGAATCGCAGAGCCGACTCCGAAAAATGGCACAGACTTAGAGTCAACTCCGGGACTGTGAGAGCCGACTCTATCAGAAACAATAGAACGTTGGATTTTTAGGCCACGACTTAGAGTCGACTCCCAGACTGTTAGAGTCGACTCCAGAAGAATTTTGTGTCGACCCCAGAAAAGTCAGAGACGACTCCAGATCGAGCGGATTAAATTATTTCGAGTTAGAGCCGACTCCAGAAAAGCCAGAGCCGACTCCAGAATGTCAGACACGGCTCCAGAACTGTCAGAACGACTCTAAACTTTATCTTTATCTATTTTAATCCCAACGGCTATTGTTATTTATGGATCTAATCCTTTTTCATTTGCTTCTAATGGATAGTTTCACACTATTTGTGAATTAATCGGATCTATAAGAAGAGGGATGATTGCATCCCAAATGAAGAGAAAAAAAGAGAAGAAAGAGGCAAAAAGAAAAGAATAGAGAAAATCCTTGAGATCCATCAGAAAAGAAAAGAGGGAAAACCTGTAAGGAAAGATCATACTCATTCCCCAAAAGAAGAGAAAGAGATTCCAAGCCTTCACTGTTCTATTTAGAAGAAATCTCAAAAGAAGGAAGAAGCCCTAGTTTTTCCAATCTTCTGAGCCTCAAGAGCATATTCAAAGGAAGATCCATTCAAAGGAAGAGAAGGAAGAAGCCACCAAGATCTTCGAATCAGGCTTTGGTTCCTAATATCTATTTATTGTTTCATTATTGTATATTTGTTCATTGAAGGAGCAGTTTGCTTTTGTAAAATCAAAATACTGTTTGCTGGGTCAATCTGGTGATTGATTCAGTTGAGGCTGTTAGCCTTGTGCAAGCATTAGCTTGTGGTTTTAGGTTTTGTGCTGGTGAGCCTTGAAAACCAGCTGGATTCGTTGTGCACCTGGGAAAACAATAAGTTTGAGTTGTGAGCTTGCAAAACAACTCTGCTGTAATCAGTTTGATTATAGTGTGGACCCAAGAGGTACTTGGGAGTGGACGTAGGTGTAGGTACACCGAACCACTATAAAATCTATTGTGTTTGCCGTGATTGTCTCTTTATCTTCAACTCTCCATTTATAGTTGCTTAGTTTTAAATATGTGAATCTAAGTTTTTATTTCTGCTGGGGGTTATCTTTCAAAAGAGTTTAATTTTTGAAAAACCCAATTCACCCCCCTCTTGGGTTGCTATCTGGACCAACATTGTCTAGTGCCCTGTTATGGATTCGGCTGCTTGCTCTTCCGATTGAATACTGGTCGGACGAGATTGTCAGATCCATTCTCTCCGTTGCAGGTGATTTCCAATTCATAGATACGACGACAAGGGAGAGGAAGAGGGGGGGGGGGGATTTGCTCGCGCCTGTGTCCGGGTTGATCTGAGCAAACCCCTGCGGCCAGGTGCTTTGGTGCATGGCTCTGTTCTTCCCTTCTGGCAGCAGTTCGTCTACGAACAGCTGGAGGGTATTTGTGCAGCCTGTGGTTCAGTGCATCCCGCTGGCAGTTGCCCTCTGTCCCCGTCTGCTGCTTCTTCCTCAAATGGGTTGGCGTTTGGGCCTTGGATGGCTGCCCTCCGCCGGCGGCATTCCTTTCCGACTCCGGATGCGTCTCCTTCTTCGACGGTCCAGCATCATGCGGCTACGTCTGATGGCTGGCAGTATCCGAAGAAGCTTTGCCGTCGGCAACCTGGGCGGAGGGTTGCTATGGCTGATTCTTCTGGTGAAGGTAGTCGGGGGCTAAAATCAGGGACGATGCAGGAGCTAGGTAATGCCGGGTGTGGTGGCCCAGAGGGAGGGTCTGTTACTGTTACTGTGCCGGTGTCCCAGTTGACTGCTTGGCTGTGAAGGGGAGTCTGAGTGTCGTGCCGGTTTCTTCTAATGTGCTAGTTTCTTCTGAGGCCTCTTCAAAGTCTGAAGCCAACCTGTTGCAACCCTCTGCAATCTCTGTGGCTAACCCTTTTGCTCCTCTGGGTTCCCACATTTCGGCTGGTAGGCTGGGGGGCAGTAAAGAAGCTAATCCGGGTCCACTCAAGGGCCCGTCCAGTTGAACCTCAGGCCCCCAGGACAGTAACCAAAACTTTGAAAGGGAAAAGGAAAATCCCGGGAAAAAGCGTAGTGCATTCCTCCTTCACCTTCCCAACGCCCTTGGTAGGGATAAATGGGCCTGTTACCTTCCTAGGTAATGGGTCTAAAGTTTCCCGGGCTTCGGAGGTGCATGCCATTGCTGGTCCCCCTGAGGACTCCCAACTGATGTAGATTGAGAGTCGGTCCCACGACTCTATGGTTTCTCTACTTAAGAAGGCCGTTTAGTTGAAGGCCTCAGTAGAGGTTATGGATAGTCTGGACCAGCAGCCATCGAAGGGAGCGACTCCTGTTAGTTGTTCACCTGAGGCTGAGATGTCAGGGGATGTGGAGGACCCCCCTCTTTCTAAATGAAGATCCATATATGGAATGTCAGAGGAGCCCTGAAACCTTCGTTTCGCTCCTCTTTTGGGAGGCTGATGCAGCTTCATCAGTGTGATATTTGTGTCTTGCTGGAGACTCGCTTGTCTGGTGATAGTCTGGCTTTTGTTAGAAGATAGATATCTAGATCCTGGTCTTCTTTTGCAATTGAGTCTGAGGGCTTATCAGGCGGCATCATGGTGTTGTGGAAGCCTGCTGATATTCGAGTGGATGCTTTTCACTTTTGTGGCCAGCAGGTTGCTCTTGTTATTTCTGAAGGTTCGTCGACCCCGTGGCTGTTTCTGGGTGTTTATGCTAGCACTGATTTCAGGATTCGTCGGATTCTTTGGGACGAGATTCTGACTTTGCTTTCTCAGGGTATTCCTTCCCTATGTGCTGGGGATTTTAATTGCATTGTGACGACTAATGAGAAGAGAGGGGGCAGGCAATTTGTGGAGACTGTTGCTATCTCTGAGTTTCGGACTTTCATAGCCTCTGCTAATCTTCTGGATTTGGGGTTCCAGGGTGGCCAATTTACCTGGTGCAATAATCGTTGTGGCTCTGCCAGAGTGTCGGAGCGGTTGGACAGGGTCTTGGCCACGGCCAATTGGATTCAGTCCTTTCCTTCTACCACTGTCACACATCTTTCTAGGATTGCCTCTGATCACTGCCCTATCCTTATAACCACTGATGCTACTGTTCAGAGGAAGGGCCAGTTTAAATTTGAGAAGTTTTGGACTTCCTATTCAGCAGCTCGCTCCTTAATTTCTCAGGTCTGGCGTACTCTGGTTAGAGGGAGTGCTACGTACATCTTATCTCGACGTCTTGAGTTGGCAAGGCGCCGATTGTCCAGATGGAACACGGAAGAGGTAGGCGACATTGCCATGCAAATTGAGCAGATTGAGAACACTATTGCTTCACTCCAAGACAAGGAAGATCGGTTTGGCAGTCTTCATGACTCGGACCTTAGTTCGCTGCGCTCCAGCCTTGCTCTCCACCACTCCCTCCTCCGGCAGTAGGAGACCTATTGGAGGCAGAGATCCCATGTTCAATGGATCAAGTAGGGTGATCAGAACACTAGATTCTTCCATCAGGCTACATTAAAGCACCGAGTGGCGAATCGGATTCGGCGGCTTATTGATGAGGAGGGTAATGCCTACGAAAACATTGAGGCTATAGAGGACTAGCTCATTCAGTTCTTTCGATCCCGGTGGATAGAGATCTCGGGGGTCGGGCTCCCTGTGTATCCAGTACCTTCCCCCCTTAGGATCACTGAGGCAGAAAACGACTGTCTTACTAGGCCTATTTCCTCTAAGGAGATTCGGGAGGCTTTATGGAACCTTGGTCCTGATAAAGCCCCGGGACCTGATGGGTTTCCCCCCTTCTTCTTTCATCACTATTGGGCTATTGTGAGACAGGATGTTCTACAGGCCATCCAGCTTGTATTTTGGGCCAACTCCGTCCCCCCTGACTGGAATCGGACTCTTATAGCCTTGATCCCAAAACGGTCGGTTGCTTCCAAGCCTCAGCACTTCCGGCCTATCAGTCTTTGTACCACCCTTTATAAGATTTGTGCTCGCCTCCTGGTTTCTCGGCTGAGAGTGGTTATTCCTCGTATTATTTCTTCAGAGCAGGGGGCTTTTCTCAGGGGTCGGTGCAATTTTGATAATGTCCTATTAGCCCAAGAGGTGATGCATGACCTCCACAGAGCGCCTTCTCGACACTGCTCGATGGCTATAAAGATGGACATGGAAAGAGCTTATGATAGAGTGAGCTGGGAGTTCCTTTACAGAGCTCTCCAGGAATTTTGGTTTGCTGAGTCTTTTATTGCCTGGATTAGGGCCTGTATCCAGCAGCCATCCTTTTCTTTCATTATCAATGGTGGCCAGACGGACTACTTTCATTATGCTGTTGGTCTCAGGCAGGGCTGCCCTCTATCACCCTTTTTGTTCATTCTTTCAGCTGATGCTCTTTCTAGAGCTCTACATCAGGCTCATCAGGCCTCTTCTATTGTTCCTTATAGTGTGGGTCCCCACGGGCCCTCGCTATCTCACCTGCTTTTTGCTGATGATTGTATTCTACTGGGGAGGGCCATTGTTAGCAATGCTATAGCTTTTGTTTCAGTGATTCAGTCTTACTGTAGGGCTTCTGGACAGAAAGTTAATCTAGATAAATCCATGATTTGCTTCAGTCCGAAGACCAACCCTTCTTTGAGGCAGACCATTAAGCGAATATTAGGGATCTCTACTCAGGCTGATCGGCTATCTTATCTGGGTATTCCTATCACGGGGAGATGGCCGCGCTGTTCTGATTTCCTTGATCTTGAGCACCGAGTCCGTGCTCGTTTGGATGGGTGGCAGGTCTCTGGGTTATCTATGATGGCCAGGCTTACCCTTATTCGCTTTGTGCTCACATCTCTTCCTATCTACATTCTATCTAATGCTTCCATTCCGGTGACTTGCTTGAGACGGATGGAGAGATGGTTCAGAGACTTCCTTTGGGGATCTATGCAGGATGGTCATGGTATTCACTTGATGGCTTGGGATATTGTTTGTATGCCGGTTTCGGAGGGAGGACTTGGGATCCAGTCCCTCACTGTGAGAAGGGAAGCTCTGACTGCTAGGCACGCTACAAGATTTCTTCTTGATCCAGATTGCTTATGGAGCTCATTTATGCGTGCGAAGTATGGTGATTGGACCTCTTATACGTCTTCCCAATCTACTCATGCCTATTCTTTTTTCTGGAAAGAGGTGTGTCGTCATGCTCCAACTATGTTATCTCATGTCTCGTGGATGATTGGAGATGGAGCTTATGTTGATGTGCTTAGGGATACATGGTTGGCTGATCTACCATTGTTCCGTTGGCCTACCTTTGTGAGCACTGACATTACTAGTGGCATAAGAGTTGTTGACTTAATTGCTCAGGACCGCACAGCCTGGCATACCTCCCGCGTTGCTGCTCTCTTCGGGGAGGAGCTATCCCGGCGTATTCTTTCCATCCCTCTAGTTGCGGACTGTGCATCGGATATCAGACTATGGAATGGATCCTTCATGTCTCGCACTTCGGTTAGGGATCTTATATAGGAGTACAGGCCATAGTCTAGACAATGGATGCATATCTCTTGGATTTGGAAGCTTCCCATTCATCATAGAGTGCGACTGTTCATTTGGAAGCTGGCTTGGGATTGCCTTCCCACTTGCTCTCTACTCTCGGGTAGGGGCATGTTGATCCAACCTACGTGCCCTTTATGCGGGCTGGAGGAGGAGACTATGGATCATGCTATTTTTACTTGTGACAGAGTCAGAAGGGTCTGGCAGATAGCTGGCTATCAGTCCTGGGGTGATAGCAGTGGCCCTGGTTGCACTTCTTTTATGCGGGTGATTCGGCAGGTTGAGCAGAGGGGCAACCGTTGACTTTGCTCTATGGCTGCTTATATTGCTCATGAGGTCTGGCTTTCTCGGAATAGGCATATTTTTTCGGATGTGCGGGACCCTCCCCATAAGATTCTTAGGACAGCTCTGTCCCTCTCTGCTGAGTACATGCTCCATCAGTCAGGCATTGATAATGATAGACCTAGTATCTGGGATTCCCCTGCTGCCTCGGCAGTGTACCGGTGTACGGTCTTTATCTCCTAAGAACTCCCTCCACTAGGGTCTATCAAAATCAACTTTGACAGCAGTGTTCAAAACCGCTTGGCTGGTTTGGGTTTTGTGATTCGTGGATCGGATGGGGTGATGATTGCGGCGGGTGGTTTTGGTTCTCTTGACCTGTCAGTGCCGCTAGCTGAGTTATATGCGGCATGGGCTGGCATTTCTCAAGCTATCCGTACTCTGGGCATTCGCCGGCTTATCATCGAGGGGGACTCTATTATCGTGGTGCGCTGGCTCCAGTAGGACTCCGGCGACCCTATGCCTATCAACCCTTTGTTATGCGACATCCGAACGATGTTCCAGCAAGCCTATAGTGTCCAGGTTCGCCATATTTACCGTGAAGGCAATTCAGCGGCTGACTGGGTTGCTTCCTGGGTTGCCCATCACTCTGGTTCGTGGCTCTGGCGGCCGGGAGTCTTATGTCCTATGGTTCTATCTTAGATTTTGTATTCTAATATGTCGGGCTTGACTCACGCTAGACTGGTGTGATCGCCCATTTGTAACAAAAAAAAAGAGACTAAAGATGAGTATATTACTTTGATAGAGGTAGCAAAAGAAATGTTTAAAGAGACTTTTTGATGAGCTTGGAATGGGATAAGAGAAATATGTTGCATACTCTGATAATCAAAATATAACTCATCTTACAAAGAATGTAACTTCAAAATGATACCATTTCATTCAATTTACTTTAAAGTATCATGATTTGCTTGTAGAAAAGTTCATACAAGAAGAAATCTTGCTGGTATGGTAACAAAGATCATGACTGGCAGGAAAAAATTGTTGTGCAAGTGAATTTTTAGGTTAATATAGACGTAGCTCAAATAATTGAAGAACAATACATCAAGAATGATAGCTATCTTGAATATGAAGTTAGCTATATTGAATAATGAAAATTTGCTTCCAAGTGGAAGATTATTGAACTTTTTTTGGGTCAAGCCATTTAGGTTAGCAAATCTCATGATCTATCTTAACCTACTTACCATTATCATTTTGAGTTATTGGATTGGGTTTGATTCAAAAACCATGGCTGTTTGGGAACTTACATACGGAGGCTGAAATAATTGAGATTGCAAAACATAAAGAAAAAAAGAGAGAAAAAAAAGGAAAAATGGAAATTTTAGAGGAGGTTTTCAGATCTTCTAGAATTTTTTTGAAGTATTTGGGAGTCTATTCAAGAAGAACATTTTTTCATCCTTAAGAGTTTATTCTCATCCCTTATTTTCTCCATTATTAGATAGCTAAAAAAAGCTGCATTTCATCCCTAAGCTTAAGATCCAATGTGATATCTCTCTGTGCTCTTGTGATCTTCATTTTTCACGAACAATAGCTATCTTTCCATTTTTCTCCCTTTTGATGGTAAATTGGAGAAAGAAAATTTCCCAAATTTTACTAATAAAAAAAATCAGGAGTAGAATTTATGGAGAACTATGAAAAGAAGTTAAAACACCAGGAAAGAAAGGAGATAGAAGAGCATAGAGGAAGAACTAAGAAACAAAGGAGAGAAATAGAAGAAACAATAGGAGGGCAAAAGATGAAGTGATACAATAGAGACCCCTACTTCAAGATGAACTAGGGACTCTTATTGGATGGTAGAATCCAAAAGGTAAATAATCAAATGATAATCAAGTTCCCTTGCCAATTCAGACCCTTCTCCTCAAATCACTTGTTAGAGGTCTACATGGAGCTCAAGAGAAGACTTATTCAACACCGTCCTAAATGGAGTTGCTCTATAAGATTTTTAATTACTCAGAATTAAGATCGATTCATATATGACCATCATTGATTAATTTTAAATGCTTTATTTTAACAACAAAATTTATTAGAGATTCATAATTAATCGCATTCCAGTCCTATATAATCAAATTATATAAAGTACTTTCATTCCGATAATCTCATTATTAATAATTCGGATAAAATCGTTTCATTCAGAATGTAATGAACCATGCTAATAATTTTAAATTAAAGATCATAACTTTAATTTATAATTACGGACATATTTAGATTATTTTACTTTAAATATTATCCTCTGTATATAACACTTATATATAATATTTAAAGTCATATTTAAATAATCCAAGGATTTTCGATATTTATAAAGTATCAAAACAAGCAAAAATAATATTAAAAAATTTCTCAAATTAATTAGCAAAATAATGAATATCATTTATTTATGGGCACATATCCCAACAATCTCCTACTTTTTCTAAAGCAAATGAGACACGTTTCTAAGTCCCATCCCTTCAAGATGTAGCTCAAAACCCCAAGCTGGTAATGTTTTAGTGAACGAATCAGCTATATTGTTCGCAGATGCGATCTTCTCAACTAAAACATCTCCTCTGGTGACAATCTCTCTCATAAAATAAAATTTTCTCTCTATATGCTTTTCTTTACGGTGGTTTCTGGATTCCTTGGCATTGGCTACTGCTCCACTGTTATCACAGTAGAGTCTAATTGGTTCTACATATCTGGAATAACTTCTAAAACTTTCAAGAATTTGCAAAGCCATACTGCCTCTTTAGCTACTACATATTCAGCCTCCATGATGGAGTCAACAATTCATGTTTATTTGATGCTTCTCCATATAATGGCTCCTCCTAAAGTGAACACCGCTGAAGAGGTAGACTTCTGAGAGTCTCTATCTGATTGAAAATTAGAATCTGTATATCCAACAAAAATCAAATCCCTACCAAATATACCAGCATATAGTTTCTCATCCTTCTCAGGTATTTAAGAATATGCTTGACTGCAACCCAGTAATCCAATCCTTGGTTTGACTGGTATCGGCTAACCACTTTCACTGCAAAGCATATATCGAGTCTTGTATAGAACATTGCATATATCAAACTGCTAACTGCCAAAGCATAGGGAATTCATCTCATATCTTCTTCCTCTTGCGGTGTTTTAGGACACTGCACTTTAGAAAGATGAACTTCATGTCGAGTAGGTAAATTACCTTTCTTAAAATTTTGCATTGCAAATCTGACAAGCATCTTGTCAATATATGATACTTGAGACAATGCCAAAAGCCTATTCTTGTGATTCCGTATAATTTGGATGCCAAGAATGTAGCTTGCTTCTCCCAAATCCTTCTTTTGGATTTGGCTAGCCAGTCAGTTCTTTACTTTAGATAAAGATCCTACATCATTCCCAATGAATAAAATATCATCTACATAAAGAACTAAGAAGATCACTTTATTCCCTTCCATTTGCTTATAGACACAAGGTTTACCTAAATTTTGTTCAAAACCATAAGATTTTATGGCTTCATTAAATTTGATGTTCCAAGATCTAGAAGCCTGCTTAAGCCCATCAATGGACCTTTGCAATTTGCAGACTTTCTGCTCTTAGCCTTTACCCTTTGGTTGGACCATATGAATAGTCTCTTCAAGATGGCTGTTCAAAAACACCGTCTTGACATCCATTTGCTATATCTCATAATCATAATGAGTAGCAATGGACAAGAGAATTCAAATGGATTTTAGCATGGCTATTGGAGAAAAAGTATCCTCATAGTCTACTCATTTCTTTTAGGTAAAACCCTTTGCTACCAACCTAGCCTTAAAAGTCTATACTTTCCCATCGCTCCTCTCTTTCTCTTATAGATCCATTTGCATCCAATAGGCTTAATGCCTTCTGGTAAATCTACAAGTTCCCAGACTGAATTGGAGTACATTGACTTCATTTCGAGTTTCATGGCTTCCTGCCATTTCTCTTGATCAACATCCTCCATTGCTATCTTGTATGTCAATGGATCATCATCACTGCAATCGGTGACTGCAACTTGTGCTTCTCCATCTTAACAATAGCGGATGGACAATCTTATTTCCCTCCCACTATGTCATAATGGCGGTGGTGTTTGATCTTGAGTAGTGTTCTTAACTTTTTGTTGTTCAACAACTTTTATTGGTGTGGGGTTGATCTCATCAGCCAGAACTACTTTACTTCTGGGTTTGAATTCTGTCATATAGTTGTACTCGAGGAATGTAGCATTTGTTGACACAAATACTTTGTTATCTTGAGTACTATAAAACAAACCTTCTCTCGTTGTCTTAGGGTACCCTACAAACATGCATACTTTTAAATGAGGTTCCAGCTTCCCAGTCCTTTCCTTCAGCATATGGGCTGGACACCCCCATATGCGGATGTGTCTTAAACCAGGTTTGCGACCGTTCCATAACTCTAAGAGAGTCTTAGGGATTGACTTAGATGGAACTAAGTTTAGAATGTATACAATTGTTTGTAGTGCATATCCCCAAAATGAGGTAGGCAAAGAAGAATAGCTCTACATTGATCTTATCATATCAAGCAAAGTGTGATTCCTTCTTTCAGCTACACCATTTTGCTGTGGTGTTGCAGGTGCCGTGAGTTGTGATAATATTCCATTATCAATCAAGTGGTCCTTGAATTCATAATCCAGGTACTCTCCTCCTCGATCAAATTGAAGAGTTTGATTGAATTACCGAGTTGTTTTTCTATTTCAGCATAAAATTCTTTGAACTTTTCAAAGGCCTTGGATTTTTTTGCATCAGATATGCATATCCATATCTTGAATAATCATCGATAAATGTGACGAAATATTCATAGACCCCTCTAACTTTGACATTCAAAGGTCCACATACATCAGTATATATGATCTCTAAAGGTGCTTTTTCTCTTTCACCTTTGCTGAAAAAGATCTTTTAGTCATTTTTTCTTCTAGACAGGATTCACATACTGGTAGAGTGCCAACTCTTAGCTCTCTTAAAGAACTATCCTTCACTAGTCTTTCTATTATGTCTATATTAATGTGACCAAGCCTCAAATGCCATAAATACGTGTCATTGTTGTTATTCACAACATTTCTTCTTTTAGGGATTGGTTCAACGACTTTAAATATTTTAGTTTGAAGTAAGTTGTTAAAAATTAGTTTAACAAAATATAGACCATATTCAACATACCCAAAACAAATATTCATTCCATTCTTATAAATTGAAACCAAGTCAATACTAAAAGAAACAGAAATAAATTGTTTATGCAACTTTGAAACCGAAATCAAATTTCGTTTGAAATCCGGAATATAATAGACATTGTTCAAAAATAAATATTTATTATTAGCAAATGATAGTCGCACTATCTCTACTACTGTCACTGACACCTTTTCTTTACTGCCTACCCTCATCATAAAATCTTCCATTTGAAAATCATGGGCAGACTCAAGCATCTGCAAAGAAATACAAACATGGTTAGGTGTTCCTGAATCAATAATCCAGCTTAAGAAATCATTCTCAACTAAGCATGTTTCCATGACTAGTAAATCTAATTTACCTTGTTTCTTTTTTTTGTTTTAGCTCATCAAGGTACTTTTTATAGTTTCTTTTCTAATGGCCGTCTTGATGACAATGGAAACACTTTTCTTTAGGTTTGGGCTGAGCAGCCCTTCCCTTCTTCTACTGAATCTTCTTCTTGTTGTCCTTTTGCTTTCCCACATTCTTCTTCTTCTTTTTCTTTGAAAAAAAAAAAGGTTTCTCCTCAGCTGTATTGGCTTCAGCAATATTTGCCTTGCCACCTTTATTATCTATAAGGGTCTCATAAATTTGCAGCTCATTCAAAAGTTCAGTCATATTACACTTCTTATGATTCATAATGTAATTAGCCCTGAATTGAAAAAAGCGGGAGATAGTGTCTCCAGGGTCATGCCAACCTGAATTTTTTCATCAATTTTATCTCCATTAATTTCAACCTCATCGAAATGATTGACCATTTTAGGACGTGCTCACGAACAGAAGAACCATTCTTCATTTTGCCATTCATAATAGCTTTTATATATAGCTTCATGGCGAGCATCCAAACATCTGTTGCAGAGATTCCATAATCTCTCTTGTAATTTCAAGGGCCTCTTGCTTAGTTCTAAGCACCTCATTCATTTCAGCTAACAAGTAGCAGTGGGCCTTGTTATTTGCAGCAACCGAATGGTTATACTCTTCAGTAACAACTTTGGAGGCATTGGTTGGAGGCACTGGAGGACAATCCTCTTTAATGACATAGTGGTAGTTTTCATTGAACTGCTTCCAAGCCTTTGAATCTGATGGATGCCGCATTTCATCCTCTTTAGATTCATGTTCGGCATGCCATCTCATATCAGCAGCTGTTGCCTCAGATCTGTATAATCTCTGCAGGCGTGGGGTAAGAGGAAAGTAATGCATCCTCTTGTAAGGCACACTTTTCCTCCTACTTGTACCGGCTCCTCCTTCGGTGTTTTTGAACCTCGATTGCCCACAAATCTTACACCATCTCAGCTCTGAGTCTTCACCCCAAAATATCATACAATTGTTCAAGCAACAATCGATCTTATTAACTGGAAGCCCAAGCCCACGCAACAACTTCTTTGTTGCGTAAAAACTGTCTGCGGCAACATTATCATTTGGCAGAATTTCTTTGATTAACTCAGCTACAGAATTGAACGCCTTTTCTGATAATCGATGTTATGCCTTAATATTCAACATTCGAGCAGCTGTAGAGAACTGGGAATGACCCTCACACCCAGGATACAATTCTTGATTGGCAGCACTCAACATATCGTAAAATTGTTGTGCTTCTGGGTTTGGTACTTAAATAAATGTATTCTGATTGAAGTCATTACCCGATGCATTCATAACCATTTGTTCATATGTGTTTAAATTCACAAATGGTTCTTCTACGGGAATTGACTCTTGTTCGCCTATAACAACCGCTGGAATATCCTCTGGTTCACCATGACAGTACCAAACATAGTAATCAGGTACAAAACCCTTCTTACACAAATGCACCTTAACAGTTTCTACATCTCTGTTTGCTTTATTCTGACACCTGTGGAAGTTGCATGGGCACCTAATCCTAGGCCCATCCATCCATTCAGGTTGGCTACATGCAAATGCGATAAACTCTTCCAATCCATTCAGAAAATCTGGATTCAGCAAGCCATCTTTTATCCTTGCATACATCCATGAGCGAGTCCCGCTCATTTTTGTCCGACTTATACAAAGTCTGGTAAAGCATTAATTAAAACCAAAAAATAAAACTATATTAGTATTAATACATATATATCTAAATTATTTCTTGGGCACAACTAATTAAGGTTAATTACAACCAATTAAATCATTTATAAGTACACAAATAATTTAGATATATATATGTACTAATATAATTACAACCAATTGCTAGGAAGGACCGATGCATAGGTTAATGGCTAAAGAGAGGGCTTGAGTTAGACTTCACAAGAATTCAAGTGTCTTAAATAACTCTACCTTCACTCCATGTCTACAAGGTAAGGCCCTATCCCATTCAAGAATATTTTTTGTGATATGTTATTATGCTATTAATTATCATCGATCGGCAATATTGAAATTTCGGCAGCATTTCCCCATATGTTCTCCTACATGTGTGGTATATAAGCCACACTAGGAGAATGTATGAGCAAATGCAAACCGAAATCTCACCCCATGACAATTACTAGCAGACTAACATGTCACAAGAAATATTCCCAAACTGTCCACCAGGACAATTTGAGAATTTGCAAGACTAAGGCTTACAAATTCTCAAACGGGTCTAAAGGTTAATTAAAGTGCTGTGATTATGAAAGTCCGAAGACAATCGAACTTATGCTTGTTATTCTTAACATCTTGTGAATTATACATGTAATCACTAACTTTTTTAAGATTATTGTGTCAAATACAAAGGTTTGCGAATGCTAAAATGTAAATCATTGAAACTAGTAATTTGTTGCTGGAAATTAAATAATATAACAACAAAACATTTTATTTAGCATTCCAAAATGTAATGCATCATTAAGTTTGCAGCAGAATATAAATAATCAAGACATAACAAATGTAAATGAGTATAAATGCACAAATAATATTGTCATAAACATTCTGCTTAAATTAATTATTGCATAAATAATATGTAAATTAAATAAACATTCTACTTAAATTAAGAAAAAATTTATTATTTTTTTTGTCACAGTGGCCTGGCCACCGTGTTCAGGCCACTGCCGGCCACGGCAGTGGCCGTGGCCGGACAAGAAAAGAAGGGGGGGGGGGGGGGGCGGGGGGTTTCCCCCCCTCCCCCCTGCTATCACCCCAAATTTTTTTTTTTTTTTTTTCACAGTGGCCTGGCCACCGTGGCCAGGCCACTGCCGGCCACGGCAACGGCCATGGCCGGACAAGAAAAGAAAGGGGGGGCGGGGGGTTTCCCCCCTCCCCCCCTGCTATCACCCCAAATTTTTTTTTTTTTTTTTGGCCTGGCCACCGTGGCCAGGCCACTGCCGGCCACGGCAACGGCTGTGGCCGGACAAGAAAAGAAAGGGGGGGGGGGGGGGGGGGGGTTTCCCCCCCTCCCCCCTGCTATGACCCCAAAATTTTTTTTTTTTTCACAGTGGCCTGGCCACCGTGGCCAGGCCACTGCCGGCCACGGGAACGGCCGTGGCCGGACAAGAAAAGAAAGGGGGGGGGCGGGGGTTTCCCCCCTCCCCCCTGCTATGACCCCAAAATTTTTTTTTTTTTTTTTCACAGTGGCCTGGCCACCGTGGCCAGGCCACTGCCGGCCACGGCAACGGCCGTGGCCGGACAAGAAAAGAAAGGGGGGGCGGGGGGGTTTCCTCCCCTCCCCGGCCCCCTGTTAAAAAAAAAAATTTTTTTTTTGATTACAGTGGCCTGGCCACCGTGGCCAGGCCACTGCGGCCACGGCAGCGGCCGTGGCCGGAGAAGATGGCCACGGCAGCGGCCGTGGCCGGACAAGATAACAAAGGGGGGTGGGGGGTTTCCTCCCATCCCCGGCCCCCTGTTAAAAAAAAAAATTTTTTTTTCATTACAGTGGCCTGGCCACCGTGGCCAGGCCACTGCGGCCACGGCAACGGCCGTGGCCGGAGAAGACGGCCACGACCCTGCCATGGCCGGAGAAGATCTAAAAAAAAAAAAATTTTTTTTTTGATTACAGTGTGGCCTGGCCACCGTGGCCGCCTTGTCCGGCCACGGCAGCGGCCGTGGCCGGACAAGATAACAAAGGGGGGGCGGGGGGGTTTCCTCCCATCCCCGGCCCCCTGTTAAATTTTTTTTTTTTTTTTTCATTACAGTGGCCTGGCCACCGTGGCCAGGCCACTGCGGCCATGGCAACGGCCGTGGCCGGAGAAGACGGCCACGGCCCTGCCGTGGCCGTCGAAGATCTAAAAAAAAAAAATTTTTTTTTTGATTACAGTGGCCTGGCCACCGTGGCCAGGCCACTGCGGCCACGGCAGCGGCCGTGGCCGGAGAAGACGGCCACGGCAGTGGCCGTGGCCGGACAAGAAAAGAAAGGGGGGGCGGGGGGGGTTTCCTCCCCTCCCCGGCCCCCTGTTAAATTTTTTTTTTTTTTTCATTACAGTGGCCTGGCCACCGTGGCCAGGCCACTGCGGCCACGGCAACGGCCGTGGCCGGAGAAGACGGCCCCGGCCCTGCCGTGGCCGGAGAAGATCTAAAAAAAAATTTTTTTTTAATTATCGGAGCTAACCTTGGTTGCCGGAGTCGGATGCGATCCTCGGGTAGCCGGAGGATGGGGAATCGCCGGGGAATCGCCGGGAATCTCGGACGGAATAGCCGGAGGACGGCGGCGGTGCTAGGTCAAGACGTGAAGGAGGAAGGAGAAGGGAAGCGGCTTAAATATAGGAAATTCGCGACGCCATAGTGCGTCGCTATTTTCGTCGTAATATTTTTTTTTTTTCTGAAAAAATAGCGACGCCACTAAATGCGTCGCTGAGGCGTCGCTAAATTGGCGCCATCTCCTGGCGGGAAGAATATTTTTATTTTCTAATAATTGCGTCACTAAGGCGTCGCAATTTTTTTTAATAATTTAAATAGATTAAAATACAAACTTATTACAAATATTGCGACGCAAAAATTGCATCGCAATTATTTTTTTAATATTTTTAAATGAAAATATTTAAATTTATTATAATAATTGCGACGACATATGGCGTCGCAATTTATTTTATAATATTAATAAATGATTATATTTTTTTAATGTTAAATTTATTATAATAACGACCAGGATCGATCTCGGACCGTGGCGATCCGTCCGAGATCGGCGATGATCCGACGGTTGCGATCGATCCAAGCCCTGATCCCGATCAGCCACGACCTATCTCGGACAGTTGCAATCCATCCGAGATCGGCGACGATCCGACGGTTGAGATCGATCCAAGCCCTGATCCCGATCGGCCACGACCTATCTCGGACAGTTGCAATCCATCCGAGATCGGCGACGATCCGACGGTTGTGATTGATCCAAGCCCTGATCCCGATCGGCCATGACTGATCTCGGACCGTGGTGATCCTTCCGAGATCGGCGACGATCCGACGGTTGCGATCGATCCAAGCCCTGATCCCGATCGGCCAGACCGATCTCGGACCGTGGCGATCCGTCCGAGATCGGCGACGATTCGACGGTTGCGATCAATCCAAGCCCTGATCCCGATCTCCCACGATCGATCTCGGACCGTGGTGATCCGTCCGAGATCGGCAACGATCCGACGGTTGCGATCGATCCAAGCCTGATCCCGATCGCCACGACCTATCTCGGACAGTTGCAATCCTTCCGAGATCGGCGACGATCCGACGATTGCGATCGATCCAAGCCCTGATCCCGCTCGGCCACGACCTATCTCGGACAGTTGCAATCCGTCCGAGATCGGTGACGATCCGACGGTTGCGATCGATCCAAGCCCTGATCCCGCTCGGCCACGACCTATCTCGGATAGTTGCAATCCGTCCGAGATCGGCGACGATCCGACGGTTGCGATCGATCCAAGCCCTGATCCCGATCGGCCACGACCTATCTCGGACAGTTGCAATCCGTCCGAGATCGGCGACGATCCGACGGTTGCGATCGATCCAAGCCCTGATCCCGATCGGCCACGACCTATCTCGGACAGTTGCAATCCATCCGAGATCGGCGACGATCCGACGGTTGCGATCGATCCAAGCCCTGATCCCGATCGGCCACGACCGATCTCGGACCGTGGCGATCCGTTCGAGATCGGCGACGATCCGACGGTTGCGATCAATCCAAGCCCTGATCCCGATCTCCCACGACCGATCTCGGACCGTGGTGATCCGTCCGAGATCGGCGATGATCCGACGGTTGCGATCGATCCAAGCCCTGATCCCGATCGGCCACGACCTATCTCGGACAGTTGCAATCCTTCCGAGATCGGCGACGATCCGACGGTTGCAATCGATCCAAGCCCTGATCCCGCTCGGCCACGACCTATCTCGGACAGTTGCAATCCGTCCGAGATCGGCGATGATCCGACGGTTGCGATCGATCCAAGCCCTGATCCCGATTGGCCACGACCGATCTCGGACCGTGGTGATCCGTCCGAGATCGGCGACGATCCGGCGGTTGCGATCAATCCAAGCCCTGATCCCGATCTCCCACGACCGATCTCGGACCGTGGTGATCCGTCCGAGATCGGCGACGATCTGACGGTTGCGATCGATCCAAGCCCTGATCCCGATCGGCCACGACCTATCTTCGGACAGTTGCAATCCTTCCGAGATCGGCGACGATCCGATGGTTGCAATCGATCCAAGCCCTGATCCCGCTCGGCCACGACCTATCTCGGACAGTTGCAATCCGTCCGAGATCGGCGATGATCCGACGGTTGCGATCGATCAAAGCCCTGATCCCGATCGGCCACGACCTATCTCGGACAGTTGCAATCCGTCTGAGATCGGCGATGATCCGATGGTTGTGATCGATCCAAGCCCTGATCCCGATCGGCCACGACCTATCTCGGACAGTTGCAATCCATCCGAGATCGGCGACGATCCGACAGTTGCGATCGATCCAAGCCCTGATCCCGATCGGCCACGACCAATCTCGGACCGTGGCGATCCGTCCGAGATCGGCGATGATCCGACGGTTGCGATCGATCCAAGCTCTGATCCCGATCGGCCACGACCGATCTCGGACCGTGGCGATCCGTCCGAGATCGGCGACGATCCGACGGTTGCGATCGATCCAAGCCCTGATCCCGATCGGCCACGACCGATCTCGGACCGTGGCGATCCGTCCGAGATCGGCGACGATCCGATGGTTGCGATCGATCCAAGCCCTGATCCCGATCGGCCACGACCTATCTCGGACAGTTGCAATCCATCCGAGATCGGCGACGATCCGACGGTTGCGATCGATCCAAGCCCTGATCCCGATCGGCCATGACCGATCTCGGACCGTGGCGATCCGTCCGAGATCGGCGACGATCCGACGGTTGCGATCGATCCAAGCCCTAATCCCGATCGGCCACGACCTATCTCGGACAGTTGCAATCCATCCGAGATCGACGACGATCCGACGGTTGCGATCGATCCAAGCCCTGATCCCGATCGGCCACGACCGATCTCGGACCGTGGCGATCCGTCCGAGATCGGCGACGATCCGACGGTTGCGATCGATCCAAGCCCTGAACCCGATCGGCCACGACCGATCTCGGACTGTGGCGATCCGTCCGAGATCGGCGACGATCCGACGGTTGCGATCGATCCAAGCCCTGATCCCGATCGGCCACGACCTATCTCGGACAGTTGCAATCTATCCGAGATCGGCGACGATCCGACGGTTGCGATCGATCCAAGCCCTGATCCCGATCGGCCACGATCGATCTCGGACCGTGGCGATCCATCCGAGATCGGCGACGATCCGACGGTTGCGATCGATCCAAGCCCTGATCCCGATCGGCCACGACCTATCTCGGACAGTTGCAATCCATCCGAGATCGGCGACGATCCGACGGTTGCAATCGATCCAAGCCCTGATCCCGATCGGCCACGACCGATCTCGGACCGTGGCGATCCGTCGAGATCGGCGACGATCCGACGGTTGCGATCAATCCAAGCCCTGATCCCGATCGGCCACGACCTATCTCGGATAGTTGCAATCCATCCGAGATCGGCGACGATCCGACGGTTGCGATCGATCCAAGCCCTGATCCCGCTCGGCCACGACCTATCTCGGACAGTTGCAATCCGTCCGAGATCGGCGATGATCCGACGGTTGAGATCGATCCAAGCCCTGATCCCGATCGGCCACGACCGATCTCGGACCGTGGCGATCCGTCCGAGATCGGCGACGATCCGACGGTTGCGATCGATCCAAGCCCTGATCCCGATCGGCCACGACCGATCTCGGACTGTGGCGATCCGTCCGAGATCGGCGACGATCCGACGGTTGCGATCGATCCAAGCCCTGATCCCGATCTCCCACGACCTATTTTTTTTTGATTTTCTGGTTAATTGAGTCGCTAATGCATCGCAATATTTTTTTAGATATTTAAATTTTATTAAAATTTAATTTAAAAATATTGCGACGCAATATTGGCATCGCAATATTAAAATATTAATTTTTTTTGATTTTCTGGTTAATTGAGTCGCTAATGCGTCGCAATATTTTTTTCGATATTTAAATTTTATAAAATTTAATTCTTTTAAAAACATTGCGACGCACTGTGTTGCGTCGCAATATTTTTTTCCGATATTTAAATTTTATTAAAATTTAATTTAAAAATATTGCGATGCATTTTTGGCGTCGCAATATTAAAATATTAATTTTTTTGATTTTCTGGTTAATTGAGTCGCTAATGCATCGCATATTAAAATATTAAATTTTTATTTTTTGGTTAATTGAGTCGCTAATGCGTCGCAATATTTTTTTCGATATTTAAATTTTATAAAATTTAATTCTTTTAAAATATTGCGACGCACTGTGTTGCGTCGCAATATTTTTCTGATATTTAAATTTTATTAAAATTTAATTTCATTTAAATTATTTGCGACGCAATTGGTGCGTCGCTACATTAAAAATAATTTTTCCAATTAGCTATTTAATTGCGTCGCTAATGCGTCGCTATTTAAAATATTAATTTCTGTTAAAAACATTGCGACGCATATATTGCGTCGCAATATATTTATTGATATTTATATTTCATAAAAAAATTAATTTAAAATTATTGCGATGCATTATTGGCATCGCAATATTAAAATATTAATTTTTTTTGATTTTTTGGTTAATTGAGTCGCTAATGCGTCGCAATATTTTTTCCGATATTTAAATTTTATAAAATTTAATTCTTTTAAAAATATTGCGACGCACTGTGTTGCGTCGCAATATTTTTTCGATATTTAAATTTTATTAAAATTTAATTTCATTTAAATTATTTGCGACGCAATTGGTGCGTCGCTACATTAAAAATAATTTTTTCAATTATCTATTTAATTCGCGTCGCTATTTAAAATATTAATTTCTGTTAAAAACATTGCGACGCATATATTGCGTCGCAATATATTTATTGATATTTATATTTCATAAAAAATTAATTTAAAAATATTGCGACGCATTATTGGCGTCACAATATTAAAATATTAATTTTTTTTGATTTTCTGGTTAATTGAGTCGCTAATGCGTCGCAATATTTTTTCCGATATTTAAATTTTATAAAATTTAATTCTTTTAAAAACATTGCGACGCACTGTGTTGCGTCGCAATATTTTTTCCGATATTTAAATTTTATTAAAATTTAATTTCATTTAAATTATTTGCGACGCAATTGGTGCGTCGCTACATTAAAAATAATTTTTCTAATTATCTATTTAATTGCGTCGCTAATGCGTCGCTATTTAAAATATTTATTTCTGTTAAAAATATTGCGACGCATATATTGCGTCGCAATGTTTTTATTGATATTTATATTTCATAAAAAAATTAATTTAAAAATATTGTGACGCAAATATTGCGTCGCAATATTAAAAATTTAATTTTTTTTAATTTTTTTGTTAATTGAGTCGCTAATGAGTCGCTAATGCGTTGCAATATTTTATTGTCACAGAAGCGTCGCAAAGTGGTCGCAATTTAGCGACGCAATAATGCGTCGCTAAAATTGCGTCGCTATTTCAGTATTTTCTTGTAGTGAGATTTGAAATTCAAATCTAGACTCCTCAAATCAAAGGATTTGGGATAACATTAGTTTCGGGGAGATTTGAAATTCAAATCCCTGGAGTCTATCGTTCCGATCTCGTGATCAACTCTCGCGAGTAGTTAACGAAATCCGGGAGATTACAGGTATTTTGAATGTCATTGTAAACAATATGGCTAGTTCCAAATCCATAATTTAAATAGCTTTTTATACTTTTTAGTCCAAGGTACTTGGTGTTTTTTAAGTATAGATCTTCTTTTGAGCAAGTCAAGCACCAAATCTAAATAAAATGTTTAGAACTATGAAGCCATGCAGTCTTCAAAGTTTAAGGCTTACTTTCTGTTTTCTAAACCGGTTTGAAATTTATATGTTGTTTTAAGGTTTCTGATATCAAGACTAAGTTTGTCTTGCTTTTTAGATATTTAATCAATTTTAGCTCTAAAACTTTTTGGAAAGCAGCAACTACAAGTTGTTGCAAGGAGTTTTAACGCGTTCCTTCTTTGAAAATTCGATTATATATATTAAAGCTGTGTTTTAGTTCTAATATAATAGCTCTAAATTTGTAGAAGATTTTGAGTGATATTCTTCGAAAGTGTATGTACATATTATGACTTAAAGTTTTATTATGTTTTCCAACTCTTATAAGAATATATTATCAATATTTTATGAGGCATTCGTAGAGTTATATAAAGTTGGGATATAAAAATGAGAAAGTTTTATATAGATCATAGTGATGCTATATTAGACTTACTCATATTGTCAATGAGATTTTCTTTGTACCTCTAGTGTATGTAACCCCCTTCAAATTATAAAATAAATCTATATATATGCTAAAACTAAAGAGAGAAATAATCTCTGAGACATGCATGTTTAAAAAAATTGATAATAATTATTAATGCGGAAATTTAAAGATTACATACTAATCTATCTAACATGCATCAAGATCATATCTTTGCCTTGTATATAGGATCGATTGATCCAAAATATACATATAAATAAAACTATCAAGATCATGTCTTGATCTTCAAGGCAAGAAGTCATACTTTTTATCTTGAAGCATGCCTTAAGATATAGGGATCATATCACTTACCTTAAAGGCAAATGGTAAATCCTTTTATGCTCTGCAGCCATTCAATCGTCCGGCCTCTAGTATCGTCCACGCGAAGCCCCTAATGATCGGATTCCCGGGAGTGCTAGCTCACAGAAAACGACTTTGCTGATATTGAATCCTTCCACTTGAATTCTTTTTCTAGGATCCTCTACACTTCCGTTAGCACCAGAATCATCAGGATTTTTAATCTAATTATTTAGAAAATCAATTCATTACATATCGTGTTGTTTTCTCTTCTGTGTAATCTGGTGAGGGATGTCCTCTATTTATAGTCTCTTTTTAGCCAGCCCATTAAATTCTAACATTTAGAATTTCGCCGCTTGGCGAAAACCAAAGAGATGCTAAACCGTAGCGCTTGGTTAATTTCGACGTTCGGTAAAAAATCAAAGAGTCATCGAACCATAGCGCTTGGTTAATTCCGACTTTTGGTAAAAACCAAAGAGTCATCGAACCATAGCGCTTGGTTAATACAAAGAGGCACATTTATTCAATATAAATTCTAACACTTTAGAATTCCGACGGAATTGTTTGGAGAAGATTAATGCAAGACATTAAATTCTATATGTGAATTTAATCTCTCAGACTTATGCGAGAGGTTTGGGTTTAGTTTTTGGTTTAAGCTAATCTGAATTTATTGGACTGAACCCATATAGATCATGATCCTAGCCCAAATCAAATTTGGCTAGTCCTGAATCTATTTAAATCCAAATCAAGTCTAATTTTAAATCAATATTTGAAATTGACTAGTCCTTCTAATAGACTTAAATCAAATTGAAACTTATTCAATTGTACTTAACCCAATTGAGATAATTCAATCAATCATATTGATTAATTAAATCATATACGATTCTCAATCGTTGATCAGCAAACAGATCATCCTAGGAAACTTCTATGCGTGTGACTCTTTAGGTTCGAGCCTAAGCCGGTAGCATAGAAACAACTTTCTATACTAATCGATGTGTCCATCTAGCAATGGAACCCGACGTCCGGATAGGTTGAAGAGTTGCCGAGCAAACTCCGAGAACCCTAAGAAACAGTTACCGTATAATTCATCCTCTTGACCACAAATGCTAAGGATGGCTTAAGAGCCTGTCAACTCTAAATAGCAAATCCATAAAGTGATTTCAATTTTAGTGATTATGTGACTTTCACATGAAGTGACTTGGCCAAGGTATTGCTAAATTGAAACACAAGCATTTCTCCTTTTAACGGGATAGGTCAAATTCCATCTTGATCCACAACTGACTACCACAAGTTCTTGACTGCACCCAGTAACCTTTCGTAGCTAGATTAGAAATCCAGGTTGTCTGGCACCTAAGTACAATGAGTTGCTTGTAAGCTACTGGTTGTGATCTTCAGGTCTGAAGGATACTTATACCTATATCTTCTCGGATTAACTCTTGATAGTAGAGTATCCGAAATGAGTCACATTCGGTGAAATGTACTCTTACACTTTCACCTGTATGTCATACCAGTATCTCTACACTCCTTGGTTAAGAGGACAACCAACAAATATGATATACAACGTCCTATAATTGATAGTACTATGGCCCTGTCATAGTATATCATATGGTCGCGAATCTTTTTGAGGATCTTTATCGTGAAGGAAGATCCTAAGGGCTTCATTACAATCAGGAGTATTAAGAAGATGTTCTTGTAATGAATAAACTGCCAAATAACTTTTATTAATATATCAATTTATATACAATTTACATTAGCACAATCATCAAATGATTACAATTCCCAATAAACTCCCACTTAGCCTAAAGCCACTCATTACAGTATCTAATACCCATCTTCAACTTATAGTTGTCAAACTCGTTGATGCTGAGTGCTTTAGTAAATGGGTCACCTAGGTTTTCCTTTCCATCAATCTTCTGAAGATTTATGTCACCTCGGTCTACAATCTCTCGAATAAGATGAAATCGGTGCAGTATGTGCTTGGTGCGTTGATGTGCTCGTGGTTCCTTTGCATAAGTTTGAAGACTATAATGCTGCTAATTGACTTGGACATGATAGATACTTCTACCACGTTGGCTCCAATTCTTCTACCACGATGCAGCAACGCTCCTGAGTGCCAACCAACCAAAGAGGATTTTGAAGCAAGGTTTGTTTTCTTTAAAGAGAAAAATAATATGCAACACTTCTTCCCTATTTTATTTTATTTTATTGAATGAACCTTCTGCTTTCTGGAGAATGCATTAACATTTCTTTCGAGCCTAATTGAGCACCACAAAATAACCACCACGTCTATCTTCCCTTTTCGTTCTTTAACCCATTCTACGAGAACTCCAGAGGTCTAGAACAGAGTTTGATTTTCTTTTTCAGAGAAATTTGTGGGTTCAAATCTGGATAAATTGGTTTAAGATTTTCAAATTTCTGCAGATTAGAAGTATTTTCATGGTTTTAATTGTCTGATGCATATGATGCAAGTGTTTCTGAGACAAATTTTTGTTGTACTTCATGCTCTTGGTTGCACCACTTCTATCGAAGCCATGCCCAGCATTTCTAACTCTCACGTTATTTTACATCATCAGTGGTAGGTAGGAATCAATGGACGTTCAGCATTCCAAGGTGAGGGAGAAGAGAGATTAAATGACGCCTCCTAAAATGTATAGCCTTGTTAAGCCATAGGGAAACGTTCTTTAAATGTAATTAAATGCTCCATGTTGCCTTTGTCTTCGTCCTATTATTCGGATTTTCAAAGGTGCTGATCAAGGGATTTAATGCATCCGATCGTTCTCCAACATATAATGGCTGCCAAATCCTCAAACCGCTAGATGTAATTAAAATGCCATGAAGAAATGAGAAGAAGCTGTTCTCATTCTATCAAAAGACTAATGGCAATTAAAGGAAACAAAACCCCCTCGCGACGACTGTTATTGTTTTGTAGTTATTGCTCGACAAAAGAGTACCCATCTTGGCCAAATATAAATTTGAACCCTTGATGAATGCTTTTCTCAGGCAAGATCAAGAAGTTAGACATGGCTTCCAACTCTTCCTCCATTGCCATCAAAATTTTGGTTGCTATCACAGTTCTTGCTATGCTCATCACTTATGGTAGATATCTTCTTCTATTCCACTATAGAAAGTAGGAAGAACATGTGGCAATGAAGGCCTTTGAACACATCGTTCTTTTTTTTTTTAACATTCATGCAGCACAATTTAATTATGTTTTTATCCTCTAAATATGTGCGTATTAAGGCTTAAATGTGTTAGCTAATTCAAAATTTATTTTTGTTATCACAGCAAATGGTAAACGCCTTAAATGTATCTACGATTGTGGACCTTGGTCGGACTGCGATTATGATTGCCGTCAGAGAGGATTTCACTTGGGTGGAGAGTGTTTGCCACCGCTGTATTTAACTTGTTGCTGT